>APFE031310573.1:0-23093 GCA_000404065.3 Pinus taeda
TTCTTTTTGCTAGTTTAAATATGAATTTAAAATCATTTTTAAATTTGGAAAAAGGTGACTCATTCTACTTTAATATTTTTAATAGGAGAATAATTTTTAGTCAATTTTGTTCCAATTAAATTTGTAATTTGTATATTATATAATTTGTTTAATTAAATGTTTTTGATAATTTTAAGATGTAAATTTAATTGAAAATATAATTTAAATTATGAAATATTATAAAGTAAAGAAAAATGTAAAATTGTGGTGGTATAAACATTGATAAATTTTAGAAAATAAAGATATTGAGGATATTACAAGAAATCTGGTATTGGGTTAAATTGAAGAGGGATGTGTGGTGTGAGATTGTTTTATGTCATCTTTATTGTGGAAAGCCTTGGGACTCTTTTGGTTTTCAGCGTTGATATTTCCTTGATAGAAGATTTGATTCTTGTGAGTGTACAAATTGTCAACTTTGGTCTAGGTGTGTGGATTTGCGGTAGTATAAGAGGTGGTGGGACTTTCTAGGCTTCGGATGGCTCTTTAACTCCCATTCGTCGATGTGGTGTGAAAGGGGAGATCCTTTTCCAGGTTTAGAGCTTTGGTATACAATCCATTCAATGATTCTCGTAGTGGAGTGGGGTGGATATTGATCACACTTAGGGTGCAAGTAGTAGGTGGAGTCTTGGAGTGATGTCGTTGGGTTTATGTCATGATGCCAAAGTTAATTGGTTAATGAAATCTCAAGTTCCTTCTTAAATTTCCTTTGACCCGACCAAGTTGAAGTAGTTTGGTGTGAGTGAGCCCTTGTGTGGTCTATGCAACCTATTTTCCGCAACACAATTACTCGGTTCTTTATGTGTCATGCCTAGATAGAGAGGCCTTGTGAGGAGAGGGGAAGCTTACTACAAGGACCAAGCTTACAGAGGGAGTACTTGCTTACATCACTATATAGAAGGATTTACGTCAAGATATAGGGATCAAATCCCAATTCATGTACAAGAGGAGTTGACCCAGATTGAAAGGGAAGCCTCTTCATGCATAACCTCCTTATCATATTCTGAAGTGATGGGAAGTTAGACAAGTTAGATCCCTAACATGAGGCACACGTGAGGAAGAGATAATCAATACATGTTGATAGTAAGTTGTATTAGTAGATGAAGGTCATATTGAAGCACATTCTATTGGATTGTTAGGACTCTAGGATGGACTTGATGCAAACGTTGGACCTATAGTGCTCACTTTGGTAGACTGGCCATGAAATTAGCCTTAATAAATTATTATTTTAGGACATCAGATTGAGAATCTAGATATTTGACTCTTACTATGAATAGATGTGATAATAATTATTTTTCTATTTTGATGTTATGATGATAATTATTATGATGGATGTGTTTTATACTATGTCTAAGTGTCTGATTGAATCATTATGTCTTAGCTTACATTAGTTCTTTCTCACAATCACAAAGATGTTGACGATTATATCATTATGATGATTTAACATACAAAATTATATTGGTGACTAATATTATGAATCAAATATTACTGATGATCATTAAGTATGGTGGGAGACAACCCATATACCCTTGCATGTGATGATTCAACAACCTCTGGTTTGGTTTGAACTACATACTACAATTACAAAACAATTTAAAGTTCAATTTAAAATTATACTATGAATTCTAATGACATGATAATAGTTGCAGGTGTATGTTTGTTGCTAGGACAAATGACTCACATATGGGTGATGGGGCTATATAGATAAATAGAAACTTGCAGGAGGGATGGGACAGTGTCCATGATCCCACCAACTAGCACTCCCGTCATAATTTGGGTTGGAAGGTGTTGTGATACCTTTTCCTTAAATATCACGATGTTGTAGGGGTTGAACTTAGATTGGGTCACTCATGATGATTTTACTAGGGGGTGTGCATCAAAGTAGATTTCTTGATCCCCATGACCATTAGCCTCATTATAGAGGGTGACATAGGAGGGGATAGCGATATCCATGGTCGTACCTAGTTTCTCCCCTCATAATTAGTAGTTCCTTGAAGGGAAAGTGGCATGACACTCTTGGAACTTCAAGGGAAGTTGTTGAACACCATGAATGACTTGGCACCCTTGGCATAGAGAAGAAACCAATTGGTTGGCTTCTTTAAAACTTTGAAGGGAAACTCTTGAAATGCATGAGCAAGGCACCATTGGCATCAAGAAGAAACTACTCAAATACAATTAAGATATGATAATCATATTAGTTTGCATAATGTGGTAAATTAGATTTTAGAAACAAGTTATCTAAAACAAGAATAAACTTTGGGGTAAAAGAGAGAATAAGGAAGAAATAAAAAGATTGTAACAAGTGAGAACTCTACCCTTCCCAGGTTTGGAAAATATTAGGTAGATAATGTGCATATAAAGTAACTCCAAAGTATATGAATGTTTTAATAACAAAACGGGGAAGGGGTGAAGAGTGAATCAAAAACATTATTCCGAAATAGTTTAACCTCATTAAGAAAAAAGGGTGGTAAATAAAATTGAAGAATAATAAATTAAATTAGAGAAATTTAGTTTCATGAAAGAATCTCCGTGTGTTAAGAGTCAACACAAGGATCTCCATCTAAGAGTCAATTTCAGTTAAGCTAGACAATTGTTCGGGGACCAAATTTGAGTCCTAACATTTTACTTCAATAATGAACACAAACTAAGAAGTAGAAAAAGGGGATGAAGGGACAACTAGGAGAAGAATTATGGGGTCATGTTGGGGTGAGGAAAAATATTTTGAATAAAAATATAAGTAAATAAATTAGGAGAGCCTTGGTGAAAGGCAAGCACATGGGATAATGAATATTTAAAATTTAAGATTAATAAAAATAATTATGTATGCATTAAGTGTCAAGTGTCACCGATGAAACCTCCTATAAAAGAAGGAAGGGATCACATTTTTCCGTATTGTTGGATACATTATATAATGTTATTGTGAGTGACTACGAATCTATAGAGAGTTTGGTGAGGTGGAGGTTATTAGAGAGGTGACTCTTGAGCTAAGAGTGCTCTCCTCGATTAACTTCTATTCTTCCCCATTCCAGCTCAAGGGTCTATGGAGTATAAGAGTACCTGGGAAATAGATTGGGAGGTCAACTGGTGAATAATGAACATTTTGTCAAGATGCATCATCCTCTAGGCATGAAAACAAATAGAAACAAGGGAGTACAAGCAGTGGCAAAGCCAAGATTGAATCTCGACTCCTGGGTGAAGGATACCTAGAGTATTCATGATATTCTATTACATGATTTTATTGTATCTATAGTTACCATTATGTAAAGATAAATGATATGATAGTTGAATTATAAATTTAGTGACTATTGATGTATATACCTTAAAATTTATGTTCTCCAATATGGATGTGTTTTAGTTAATATCTCACTTTCATAATGGATATGGATCCCTAATAACTAGTTTAAAAGGGAATATTTAGTTGCATTATTATATCATAACTTAAATCTTACCTCCTTGTGTTTAGTGAAATATGAATTTGGATTTTGTATTTAGAACTTGTCACTATTATTGAATCTGATTTGTAAATTATCTTCAGTTAAATAAAAAAGTAGTGTCATAGAGAGGGTCCCTACATGACCACATGCATAGGAACTTGAAATATTATGATACTGAGTTGTACAAGATAAACTGCGGATTGACGAGAATCAGACACTGTCTTTCCATTCCCTAGTGCTAGCTAGAACCCCGGCTACTCCAGCGGCTCCTATTCAGTGGCAAGCTCTGAATTTGATACCCTGGCTTATTTATCGCTATGGATGTATTGAGTTTTGTTATCAATTTTGAGCAAGCCAGATGATCCATAGACTGAATCTAAGCTCGATAGATGTTAGTTTTCTTTGTTTTAAACTCTCCCTGTCGACCCTCAGTAAGTTCCATATTTTATTATGGTCTGGTCTCTCATATCAGAAATCAATATAACTTATGATAATCCCTAATGTAATCTCAAATTTATGAAACTAATAAAGTTCAAAAGGTATAATGTGACCAATTATAGTGAAATCTAGAAAATTCCTTCAACTTTCCTACTATACACTTATCGATATCATTTATCAGTATCAGAAGATTGTTTTGGCTAACCCACTTGTATGTGAAATATCACCATGTAGATTACTGTATGACTGTTTTCCATACAATGGAATATAATATATTTGCTTCTCAGTAGCTTCTGTAGACTTTGTTGTACATACAATGAAATTCAAAGCATATTTTTTTGATGTATTGTGATACCATTGGACTCCCACCTTGACGGTTTTGTTTCATTTAATTTCAATTCTTACATCGTAAGAACGACAAAATTCATCTGCCCAGAAATTATTGCAAGTACACTCAATCTTCATAGATATTAACAAGGGAGCCACTATCATAGCGGTAGTCCCTGCCAGGGTTGAGAAACTCCAGTTGCTTGAGTTGCCATAATGACTTCGATAGTAATTTTAACATGTTTTGAGTGGGCCCATCTATCAACCACTAGTCCACAGTGAAATAAATCAACATGCATGTTTACCATATGTAACCAGATGTCGCCAACACGGTTCGAACAGACTTCAACATTTGTTCATATTACCTCATGGAACGGACACTTGCATTGCATGCATATATAAGAAAATTCAAATTTCTGTCGAGTAAATCAATTTGGTCAGAATAAGAAATAAAAATCAATTTCATCGTCATATCATTGTCGGCAATTTCTTCAATTATGAAATCTTCAAATTTGAGAGGCAGATTGGTTACACCTTAGAAGTGCCAGCTTTAGATGTTGGAAAAGTTTGATCTTTGGACTCTATTACAGAAGAGAAGGCTATAGTGCCCTCAAAGTTGATTGCTCACTAAATCTGAAACAGGCACCAGAGATGGAGTGGTCAATGCTAAAAAAATTCTTAAACACAATTTGAACTATATATGAAGTATTTGGCTCTTAACTATGGTACAACAGAACAAATTTTCAATAGTTCTATTGACACACTTTTCAAAGACAATTTGTTTGACTTTTAGCTAAAGGTTTACAATATTTATAGCTTAAAAGAAAATCAAAATGACAAAAAACATTTAAATAGTATTTATCCATGGAAAGTAAAAAACTTGAATTGAATTCTATAAAAACTCTTACATTTATTAATGGAAAATGCTAAAAACTCTCATGTTTATTAATGGAAAATGCCCAAAGAGACTCACCTTTACACTCACATAGAATAATTGCGTCATCAAGTTTAGAACTCACTGTCGTCCAATTCAAAGAATCATGAAAACATTAAAAAAAAATGCATGCCAAATAAAGTTGGAGTGACTTGAAAAGGTGAAATGTCATGAGATACTGATCGTGGAAATGTTGAAGCAAAAAACTAAGCTTAATAATCATGCAAAAGTATCAAAATGCCAATTCAACCCCATGCCTATATAGAATATTGTCTCCACAAAGCTACTCGTGTTTTAGGAAAATTCCTTGTTTTGTAAATAAACAGTCATTAGTTGTCTAGAGAATGCCAACAACCCTTGCAATATTGACTATGATTTTCTATTATAATTATCGAAGCTTTTCCAGAAGGTCTTTCCAAACCCAAAATTTGCTTTAAGAATGTCTTCCTATGGACATATTGAGGGAACTAGGTAATGTAAGTGTCATTGTTTCGAGAGAAAGAGCACTTCTTAGAAGGAAACCCTACAGAGCAATTTCATCCCCAGTAAATTTTGAAACCGTTACATGCACCTTCTTTCAGTTGTCCAGGCAAAGAATCAAGTTTTTTGCCTCTAACCTTGCTACTTGTTCTGCCATGAAAAAATTTCATTTGTAAATCTCCTCTATAATAAAACCAAGATGCTCAAAAGAAAATACCGCCGGGAAATACCTTGATGAGTCGATGAGTTGACCAAATGATACACCAAGCATGGTATGCTGTAGGGTAACAATGAAAATGCTGGAACGAACACCAAAAAAACCAAGCTACACAATTGAGGGGAGACCATGGCAGACCTAGCTACAAAAAAGAAAAAGAAGACCTCACCTAAAATGTCAATCTGCCAGAGTGAATTGGAGGATGAGTCGCCATGTTGCAGAGTGTTTTTTTGTGTAGGGGCCTCACTACAAATGATTTAGCTAGAGGTGAAGCTAAGGAAAAAAAAAGGCTACATAAGGACAGATTTACCTATGGAACAATATGTCCCTAAGAATAAAGCCCATTATTTTTCTCTTGAGATATTCAGAAAACTCCCTCTTGAAAATGGATACGACTGTCACATTAGAAATTCCTCAGTAAGGGAGGTAAACATTGTACATTCAATACCTATCAGGGAATGTTGCTAATTCATCCATGTATTACATGTCGTTTTTGGAAATTTCTGTAAAATTGGGTCACGAGGCAAGTGGACCTATTGTAGGACAATGGGCCCAAAGAGTTAGACAAATGGTAAGTTTGTGGGCCCATAGCTTAAAACGTGGTGATTTATTACTACTTTGTATGTGACATCTCTGCATGCACTCCAAGTGTCCTTTGCAAAGGTACTTCTCTACATCGATTAAAGGTTTTGCATAGGCTCCAAAAGATGTTCTTATTTTATAGAAGACATTCAAAATGCTCCCTTCAAAGATGTTTTCTTATCAAACATTTAGTTATGTTTTAACTTAGAGCCTTTTTGCAATTGTTCATTCGTGAGAGGATTGTTAGAGTTACTATATCTTGATCTATATACACAATTTCAACCTCAAATGCCATTTTCTTATGAAACATTTAGTTCAATGTTACCTAAGATCCATTCTAGCACTATTCAATAAGGTGAGTTCGAGCCACGACCCTTGTTTCCAACCACTTAGTCAATGGGTGGTAAAAAAATTATATAGCACAACTCAAGCTTCGAAAAAATCTAGGTAGGGAAAACCATGGATGAGTTTCTCATCCATGCTCCTACGATTGATGATCATAGGTATTTTAACATTTATATTAATAGGAAAATAATGAGTACTTATAGATTAATTTTCTTCTACCTCAATACCCAATTCCTCTAATGTAGGTGGTTCTAGAAATGAATCAAATCAAATTCTTCTTCACTAATCATACTCTAAGCGATTGAACTGCTAGCACCCTCATTTAGTGAGGAAGGAACCCTTGTATTCTACACATCTGGTAACTTTTCTTAAGGTTCGTGAAGTTGGAAGCTAAAAAAAATTATCTTCCTCTTTGTCATTCTACACATGAATTGTAAAAAATTTGATGTTTAAAAAAAATTATTTACAGAATCACATAGACATGTAATGGAAGTAAAATTAACAATCCTGCAAATATGTATTTTCTGCATAGTCTATTCTACATACCTAAAGCAACTAATCATCCCAAAGTTATATCTCCATATCCTCGTCATCTTGATCCTGAAGTAGACATGGGAACATGTCCAACATTCAAATCCTCGGACAATCTTCTAGAATTCATGAATAAGGAAATTTATTCGAGTGTAAACCCAACCAACAACATTTTCAACAGGGATTTTCAACACCATGAGACCATCCCTCAGGTGAGTGGCAACACATTTTATGTCTATTGTGTTATTATTGCTCTTATTTGCTTCCCATTTTCTGTGTTTGGGATTCTAATCCACCTTGAATTTGGTTGTTGACAGGTTACAATCCATCGACCTTCCTCCTTTACATGCAGGCTCAAACCATTATGGTTTTCCTTTAGGGTAATGTCTCCAACATATTTGTTTTCATTGTTTTGGCCTTACCAGCATCTTATGTTGTCAACTCTTGCTAATTCTATGGGAATTCTGGTTGCCCTGGCATGCCTTGATACTTGACTTGCTGATTCTTGATATTCAAACCATGATAGTGCATTTTTCATGCGTATTGAGATGGTCGTGGTGAAGACCAATCAGTACTCGACCCTTCTTGTCCTGCATATCCCCTGGTATAGGTGACTCAGTAGATCTACTTTGTGAGGGTGGTGTCATGAAGTTCTCAGAATTTATATATGAAAGACAAGCTTCACATTTGGCAGCTGTTGGAATGCATCAAATTTTAAGACATTAAAAAGGGAAATTGTTTTCATAGACTATAATTTATTTATACATGTTACAAAATTTGGCGTGCATACATGCATAGTGCAATACGAATGGATTTGCATAACAATACTAGTCTTTTTTCATGATGTGAGATATTTGATAGTGTATAAACATATACTTTTGGACTTTATGGGAATGAGAAGAACATAACAGCTACACAAATCATAGTTAGAGAATGATTGAACTACACTTTATTAAGAAATATGCGCTTACAAGGGTAGATTCTTTAAAAAATTATATTATCTTAAATGTTAAGAAAATACTAAAGAGGCCCTGGCAAATTAATTTTTATAAAATTAGAAATATTAAATATTTTTTCCATTTACGTAAAATAGCTTCGAAATTCCAGAGCATAACACCTATGCACATAATTTATTGGCTGCATGTTTTTCTAGAGCAGAACACTTTTGCACATAAATCATTGGCCGCATGCACAGATAGTGTAACATGTCAAATTAGCTTTAAATTCGTGATTGCTATGTCTAGGTATCATCTTTAGCAAGACCAACGAGTTGTCTGTGGCATTGCCATTATCTCCTACGCTGTAAGAAAGACTTGAAAGCCCTTTCAGTCACCCACTAACTCCTTAGAATTTCATGGAATATGCAGGCAAAGGGCACAATGGATATTGATTTTCTAAACCTAGTTATCCATTTTTTATGCAATCGACGATCTCTCCTTTGACACAGTCATCTCATAATAGCCTTACAGGGAAAGGTGTTTTAGTAGGAGAGCACTCAAGATGTAGCAAATGGGACTCTCCATTCAAGATGGACATGGAGTATTGAGACAAAATTTGGGGCAGGTCTGAAATATTGAAGAGAATAGGGTCCTCCAGTTATGAGGCTGGAACAACTTTGAATATGCACAAGGACATCATTGGAAGGTGAGAACAAGATGGCTACGGTGGGAGTGGAGATTCAATAGGAAGCAACAATTATCATATAAGGTCTTACCAGGAATGGAGGCCAGGTTCTGTAACACACTTCTCTAATATCAATTAGAGATGCTTTTCCCTTTTGAGTAGTTCTAAAATTATAAAGATCTTGACTGGGATTTTGGTTGAAAACGAGATTTCCCTTTTGATTTGTTTTGAAAGTTTGATGATTTCGGCTGGGATTTGGTGCAAAATGTCTAAAAAGGTGCTATCTGCCCATTTTTGGGGCTGTATTTTCCATATTTTAGCTCTGTTATGGGTTTTGGAATAGATTGTAGCAATACCCATCAAAGATGGTAAGCATATAATGCATGTTTCCCTATGTTTATTATTACTGATATTGGCTCTACTTCATGGATTCAAACCATGTGCAGGTTTGTTGAAATGCGGTCCAAAGCACTTCGGCATGAACAACAAGGTGTGCAATGGTTTCTATAATCTCTTTCCCATATTACAATACTAGTCATACAAGCTATCAATATTCAAAATCATTTTCTTATTGTTGCAGGAGGAGTTGAAGGAGGTTTAAAAAATGTCTTGGTATTCTTGCAGGGGAGGAGAGTGATGTTGAGGAGGAGTATTTTTATCTTGTTTGGTCGCTTCACTAATAAGCTTTTGCTTTTCATTTCTATTTAGAAATAGGTAATATATATTTTTTTTTTACTACAAAGAAAAGGAAAAATAAATAGTAAATAGTAAATAGCATAAGCATTTTACAGATAGTAATAGTAAATATTTGGTTTATGTAGGGATAAATGATTAAATATACAAGTTCTGAGCATATTCTCTTTCTTTTCTTTGTGCTTTGATGCCTGCACCTTAGAAGCCCCCGAAAATATGGCTTCTGAGTAAACTACACCTACGTGTTACTTTTCTGTGATGCATGCCTCCCCTTTAGCAGCCACTAGAAATATGGCTTCTAGGTAAATTTCACATGCCTTGTTGCTATTTGCTTGCCTACTTATTGACTTGAAATAAAAAAATGTTGGTTATCTATTTGAAATAATTGAAATAAAAAATAAATACTTCAAATAGAAAATAAAAAACATTGATTATCTACTTGAAATACTTGAAATCATGCTCATGTTCAGGTTGGCCTCCAATCTAATCATCCACGGTGTGGGGAATGGAGAATGGAGGGTGGGGGAATGAAGAGGAGGTAGGAAGGAAATGGGAATGGAGGCTGGAATGAAATGGGGAATGGAGGAGGGTGAGGGAATGAAGAGGAGGCAGGAGCATAGAAGAATGGCGGAATGAAGAGGAAGCGGGAGCATAGAAGAGGTGATAGGTATAAGAGTGGTGGAATGAAGAGTATACAAGAGTGTAGAAGAGGTGACAGGTGCCCAGAAGAAATGGCAGATGGTAGCTCACTTTCCACTGGAAGTGGAATTTTAAAAACTTTGCATAAAATACTTTACCTGCGGAAAACATTTGGTTAGAAAAAACTTACGATAAAATAACTTGTGCCAGCTGAAATAACGTTGGGGCATGTGAAGGTTGTAATAAGACCTTCAATTCACAAGTTTAGTTATAAGTTTCTTACACCGAAATTTCCAGGTATAAACTTTGGTTAAATTTTTATAGCGCACAAATTTTTTTGGTCAAAGGACCGATTAATGTCTGGTCAATGTGGTATCAATCGCTACAGTCCCTGCATTACTAGAGGCAAGGACTAATAATAGTAATAAATTAGCTTGAATTAAATAATAACAATATTGTTACATTATTAGTTTTAATTAAATTATCAAATTATATATAATATATATATATATATATATATATATATATATATATATATAAATTAAATATCCATGATTCAAGCCAAAAAGAAACTCGTTTTTGCAATAAAGTTAACAGAAATTGATTTATTAATTTATATATTATATTTATATCCTCATTTATAACATTTATATATTATAAAAAAATCTACTTGTATAAAAATAAATTAGGATGATTTTAAAACCCTTGATGTTTTTTTAACTAATTTATAAGGAAAAAATAGATAACAAAATTACCTTTTCATTGGTTTTTTCAAAAATTATCTCTTAAAATAATTTTAGAATTATAATTGGGTGTGCTCTATAAAGATGTGAAGTTTGTGATTATAATATCTTAATGAAATATTGAAAATAAAATATATATATATATATATATATATATATATAATCCAATATTTCAATTTTCAAAGAGGTGGAAAGAAATGTTATTATAAAAATGGGGTGAGCAGTGGGATTTTGGAAGAGTGGGAAGAATATAAGTGTTTATCTTCTTTAAGTGTTAATACAAGTTTATATCTCTCACACAGCTTCATTCAATGAACCTTTGATATATCAAGTGTCTTTAAGGCATATAAAAAATATCCTTAATTTGACTACATATTGGAAAATGCTTCTAATTATTTAACCCCTACCTTTACAAACCCAATAGGCCTTCCTAATTAAAAAACTCCTATTTTCACTAGATATTGAGTATCCATTTTTTCATTAACATTTTTTACCCATTTATTTTTTTCATTAACTTTGAGTTCTATGTTTTATAGTTGCTAATATAAAAATCATTTACCTCCTATATAGCCCTGAATATATTATGTCATTTTTTCTTCAATATATATCCCCCAATATGAACCCATGTGGTATGGGATTTCTCTTCCAGTCAAGCCCTCATGGTACCTCTCTTAGTGACTGATGATGCCTCACAACAGATTTTGATCATCTTAGGCATGTGGCAGATTGATGTTTGAGTTATTGAAGGAGGTGGGGAAGTTTATCGACATTTGGTTGACATACTTTAAGTTTGTAATGAATTTTGGTTTGGGTATTGTTCACTATTTGGTATTAGTGCTTCAGGTAGCTATTCAATTGTGCCTATTCTTTTCAAGGAGGGTTTGGTGGTTTGCAGCTCAAATATCAAAGGGAGGGATGATGTAGGAAAATTATTAAAATTATGGGTTTAAATTTTCCTAACTCTAGGAAGTATCTAGAAAGTACTAGATTTTGTAAATTTCTAGAAAAAAATATGTATAATTTCTCATAAAATAGCTAGATTTGTTGAACATATTTTTGGTATTCTTACACTTCTTTTGGATTCTTACTTCCCAAATTAGACTTGGAAACCTCTGTTAATAAAAGAAACGATGATTTCTCTCTTCAAGCCACTTTTTCTTCCTTCAATATTTTGCACCATCAATCCACCCAAAGAAAAGCTTTGATACTAGACAATCATCACAATCAATGCCAATACTACATTTTTCATCAACTGGAAATAACCAAAACATACAACTCAGTGATACATGATTTTTACATTGCTAAATTGTACACTATCTTTTAGCACAAATATTTTTTTATAGGTTCCATGGATGGTGAAGATTGTATATGTTTTAATCACGATATTTTTATGTTTTTTTTATAAGTATTTTTTTCTCAAGAGTAGACATTTCCAAATGGTTAGAGCGTCCTCATTGGCAATCCACTTTAATAAAGTAATATTCAATAGTTTAAAGTAGTTTTGATGTGATCATATATATTGTTGGATACGCCATACAAAGAGATTCCTTTTGAAGACCTAATCTTATCATTTAGAAAATACTTTGAGAGAAAATTTGAAGTCCAGATTCTACAAGATTCTATAAATATGATGTATTGCCTTACGTTATTTATATTATGTTTTGACATAGTACTAAAGCCTATAAGGATTGTACCCCTTGTGACCATGATATAACTCAAAAATTTTGTCCTAGGTACTTTGATATGTCTCATAAAATAATTTGAAACTTGACTAAAATAATTTATAGCAAAATCCCATATGACTTAATTTTAGGGCAAGTCAAAACCCTAGCTTCAATAGGATATATATCATAAAATATAGTTATTTAGAAGCTGAAAATTTTATAATAAAATATCTTTCTATGTTTCCTTAATATGTTGAGAATTTTATGATATGAATTTTTTCTTAAAAAACTTAAAGCCAAAATCTTAAGATAACTCATTTGAAATTAATTTCCAAACCAGTCACAAACCATAAATTCAATAGACTATATCTTACAAAGTCTAATGGGCTATACAAAAACATTTTGATCACATTTACGGTGATATTTATTCTTAGTCTCCCAAAAAAATTTCTATCTAAAAGTTCTCCGAAAACAAATTATAGTAAAAATGCTAACTATATCTCACTATAATAAACTATTACCAATTATAAATGATCATATTTTAACTAAAATTAATATAACTCCCTATGATTATGATCATATATATTTACCTATAATTATTATTATAAAACACTTATATATTTACCCATAATTTATTTATCATTCAATAAGTTTACTATAATTAAATCTAAACAAAAACACATAATGTGTTTAATATGTGTTTAATATATATTGGTGAATATATATCATAATATTGTATTATTTTTTTATTTTATTAATCTCCATAATACATTGTAACATACACTAAACATACATATATTATTTTAAATGATATAACAATATAAATAAATTTATAAAAATATAACTCATAAATTTATGGAGATAAATTTATTATAGAAAAAATATTAATATTAATTGTCACTTAATAAATATTTAATACATCAATAGAATATATGATATAGTATAACCACGACTCAACTGGGAATTTTCATATTATAAATCCATTAAATTGTTAGATTAAATATATCTTTTTCCTTAATTATTAATTTTTATATTTAATTAGATATGGTTATAATATATTATACATATAATATATTAATATAAACAATAATTTAAATTTTAAATATTTTATTTATAATTTAATATAACTTTATTAAAAATGACATTCTTATTAAATAAAAATTTAGATTCATCTTCATAACCAAGATTTCTTTATTTAGATATTTGTAATTTTTTAATAATAAGATATTAGGAATTAGATTAATCATGAAAAATATCTATTTTACAATGACCAATATGGCAAGTATAAGTGTTTAGAGTATTGGATAGAGAAAATAGAGAATAAATTTTGATATTCAAGGCTACACACAGTGACAAGGATAATGATAATTCAAAAGTGTTATAAGAGCATGTCTACCATTAAGTAGACAACTTTGCATTTACTCAAATGATATGATGTGAGGAAGATGACATGCTTATCCCATTATACTAAACATATAAGGAATGAATTAACAAGTGGGAAAACCCAATTTTCTCTAAGTTTTTCCTTTTAATAATACCAAGACGACATCATTGACAACAAACATATAGTGCATGGCCAAATTTTTTCTCAAATGGGAAGATGAATGGATAAGATCATAAAAAATTATGAAAGATTAATAAGAAGAAAAAGACATTTCTGGCTCCATACTTAGAGTGTGCAAATGATATTGATAACAAGTGTCATAAAAAAAAAGATTTAGTAAATTTTGCATTTTCTTCTATGTAATATCTTTTATTAAGTAATATTTATTATTAACATTAAAATTTATCTTTTATATAAATATGATATGTTAATATGTAGCCCAAATAAAATAATTTAATTTATATATAAATTTTAATAATATATTGGAATTTAAGTGTTTCAAAATTATCATTTGAAATATGTATTATGTATTTCTAATTTGTGGTTAGATATTTAGATAAAAGGTTATTAAAATACAATATTGATTTTTTTTTAATAATTCATTTTAAATTTATTTTTATAAGTTTTCCAATATCGTGATTCAAAATTGTTAATATGTTTTAATCTCCTTTATATAAAAATATTATATTTAATCAATTCTTTCAAGAAAATGTACCATAATACTAAAAATACTGAAATTGTTTTATTCATTTAGTAATGTAAAAAAGTAGCCCATGGGTGAGGGGTTGTTGGTGATTGAGTGTTCAAACCCCATGGGTGAGTATATCAAAGGTAACTCTAGCATACCATGTCTGATATCGTTTGAGGGCTATTATGCTAGCCCCAGAGGTTTTCTAGGAAACAACACGATCTAATTATGGGTGGTAGATATGATTGTATAGTTCTCATTATCGATTTCCCTTGAGAAAGAAAAAAAAACAAAATAAAATTAAATTAATTAACTAATAAATTTTATTATATAATTATATATATATATATAGTAATATAATATATAATTATATATATATAATATATATATATATATATATATAGATATGTGTATAGAACCCCCTTAATTTTAAATGTTTCTTGTAAAATCTTATCAACAATATTGGAAGTAGGCTTCTTAGAAATTAGCTTAACTTTAAAAAAAGTCTTATTATCCATTTTTCCTCTCACCACCATTTCCAAAATGTCTTCATGTTTGTTAGCTATTATCCTCTCTTCAACTATGCAAGCAACTCCTTGTGGCACATTATCCTAAGGTGACCATACATATGGCATATGGAACACCTAAAATGAACTTTGACATGTTCCATCAACTAATGATATCCAACATCCATCTAGTATTATTACCTATCATATCTAAAACCCTCTTTTTCACCAACCATAGAGGAAAAGGACAATGCATTGTGGATGACATGAGAAAAGTAGTCCATAATGTGCATGTGTGTTTCGAACAAATAAAAACATGCACAATTTAGCTATAGCTAGAAATGACAATGCTTGATATGTGTTTTAGAGACGAGGTTGACAATGTGATGTAAATCCATACTAGGTCCAAAATTATAGCTATCCTAATGCATGTAAAACCTAAGATGATAATGACTTAATTAGTGCTAATAGTGGTGAGAAAGTTAATGACAATAAATATGGTTTCATGGGACCATTGGAGGCATGCCTCACTAAGAAAATACGTATTATTTGTTTCCCCTTGGATAACAACAAGATATGTAGTGCATGGTATAAACATTGTCTCCATGTGCTTGCACCTATTGTGTCATATCTCAAAGTCAAACATTACAAGTTGTCTTATGGAGTATTTTTTTGGTATGGAATTTTATTAGTATTGCAAATAGGTTTATTTCAATTTTTTACACATATTTACATATTTATGTTGTATGAATAAAATGCATTATTTAAAAATGGGAAAAGTGTCAAGCTAGATTTGATTACTTCTTTTGATTGTGATTATATGGAACTTAATACTTTGGTTGATAAATTATCAAAAATGGGTCTTTAATGTTTAGTAAAGCTAGACGATTCTCCTTAAGTTTATTAATGGTTTTCTTGTCAACATTCTTTAGTCAATCTAAACTTTCTATTTATATGTTCTTTTTTTTCTTGGATTAGTTTGTATGTATTATATGTATTATATTTTTAGTTCTAAAGATCTATGATGGAAAATTATATGACATAGATGACTCTTACATAGCTGAAATAAAATTATATTGCTTCTATTCCTCTATAGTAGTCTTGCCTTATATTCCTTAACTTTATTCCTCTATAGACATCCCTATCCTAGTCTTAATTTTAAATCATGATGTCCTAGAAAACCTACCTTAGCTACTTAATTTAGTTTGAAGTGTCAATTCTTTATTATAACCCTTTATCAACTTAGCATTATATTCTCTCAAATGTTGCATTTCTAATTTTTTTGCATTATAGTTAAAGATAAATCTTTATGTACTAAGTAATTAACCTTGCCCATTGAATGTAATTTTAGGTGTTGACATTTTCATACATGGTTTCACTCAATATAACATTCTATTTTTCCATTTCTATTTATAAAATTACTATATTATACTTATTATTAGATTGCAAAAACCTAACATCCTTATGTATTGCATGATTATATGTTTGTTTATATGATTTGAATCAACTCTTAATTTTTCTACTTTATCCATCTAAAAATCAATCCCCTTCCAACTCAATTTATTAAGAGACCTATCCCATGCCACCACCATTAGTAGGTCGTCGAAGTGTGCGGAGATCAATGACACATGGTAAAGTTCGTAAGAGTTCACATCGCCTGACCAAACATTACATTTCACTAGTATATCCTGGCTCTGTTGCTAGCAGGAGTGTGAGGGGCAGTGCATTTGTCTTTGTCAATGATGTTGCACATAATACAACTTCACTTGTCCCAAGTACGTCTCGTAAAATTTTAAATCCTCTTTACTTTATGCATTTATTCTTTAAATTATATTTAATTTTTATTTTTTCTTTAATTTATGTGTTTGAAATTGATGTATATGTTATTATGTTTAGTGTGTTATATATCTTAAATTATGTTTATGGCTTGTAGAGTCTGAGTAGGGTGAAGCAGAGCATGATAGCGAATATTTGATCCCTTGGTGGGATAATCCCAAAACCACTACCATGCTTGAGGATGTTAGGGCCTACCATGCCTAGATTATACAAGAGTTAGGTAAACTCTGTATTGGCTCATCAACTAGATGTACCCTGACTTTGATGCTAGAGAGCATCAATCATTTGATCTAGGTTTACCAGAGGGCGGGCCCATAGAGCGACCACCTACATGCCATAGGTAGGACTTAGATGTAGGATATTAGAGGCACAAATGATTGGGAGGAGGTAAAATTTTCCACCAAGGACATTGATGATTGTGGTGAGTTGTTTCACATCCATGTGGGCCATGTTAGACCTCATGGTATAATTAAACTCAATTATTTTAATAATTTTGATGCAACTACTATG
Organism: Pinus taeda; assembly: GCA_000404065.3. Taxonomy (NCBI): domain Eukaryota; kingdom Viridiplantae; phylum Streptophyta; class Pinopsida; order Pinales; family Pinaceae; genus Pinus; species Pinus taeda. The sequence continues at coordinate 17,611 of APFE031310573.1, forward strand.
ATTGATTCATTATTGATTGGAGCCAATTTCTCCACAATGATGAGGTCCCCGTTTAGTTTTCCTAACATTTATATGCAGAGTTCATGTTGCATATGAGGTGAAATTACACTAGCTCCCCATCACGGTTTTATGGATCTACTAAAGGACATAGGTTTGATCATCTTGAGGGTCATAGGGACCCTCCCTATGTACCACCACCTCTAAATTTGGTGCCAACACCATCTTTGAGAATGGTGTTGTCGATCAAGCTAGAGAATCCACCAAAAATCGATATTGAGACCAGGGATACAAGATGAGGGATACTATTATGGGTACCATGGAAACCGCATTGGTTCGTGCACATGTCACATTACATGGATAGAGGAGAAAGCCACTGCCATTTCCTTATTCCCTAAGATTCAATTTGTTGTTGATGAAGTTCTTAAGATTGTACCTCATGACCAGCTTTTCGGGTATGCACATAGATTTGTTGATGCCATCCATGACACTTGGAGGATGTATGACTAGCATGACACATGCGAGGTACATATATTTGGAACTTTTGACTATTGTCACCAAATTATACATTATTTATATTAATAAGTTCATATCATATTTTATATTAATAAGTTCATTATAACATGTAGACAAAAAGTTATATGGATGAGCTTATGAGGTCATCTAAGGTATCATTTGATCATCCCTAAAAGAATCCATCAATGCATGAGGCCATGGAGTCTCTGACACCTCCACCTCCACATATGGCATACTCACATAAAGGAGAGTCACTATGTAGAGCCGCATGGACCAACACTCAAGGTAAACTTTTTTTATTCCTAAGGTTTCAAAATTTTCATTTTTTAAGTTACATGAATACTAATTAATTCATAGACTACTTATAATTTGTCTTTGTAATTGTGTACACAAGACTAGATGCATGGTGGTGTCTAGGTCACAACAATGTGGTTGGATGAGTGGGATGTTTGGTACAAAGGCAATGCTGATGAGGGCCCATTGATGTAGGCCCCAATCATTGAGACACAAGCCTAAGAGCACCAAACTGACATTGATTAGAGCCCCATCCCACACACGTTTCATTTGGATTTGAGTTAGGTTAGTAGATTCATATGTAGTTAAATGTGGAAATATCATTTATCTCTATATTGTTTATTTTGTAAATAATGATAAATAATTTGAATTTGAATATGTTATAATGTAGTACTATGATCTAGATGTCAATTTTGACCAACAATCACATAGGAGTAATTATACTTACACCACATACTTTGTATATTTTCAATCCCATTTCATAGGGAACATTTGCATGTGTACTATACTTTGTATATTTTCATATGGACTATTTATGGATACGTTAACATTATTTCAGTTTATGGATGTTCATGTAATATACTTTGTATATCTTTTCATATGGATAGTTTGTGGATACATTCATTATTTTATTTTATGGATGTTTATTAATTATTGTTTATGCATGTTCATTAAATTTCAGTTTATGGATGTTAATTATTCAATGATTATTCATTCAATGGGTAGAGGTTCTTTATGTGTGTAACTATTTCCATGCTTATTTTCTTTGGCGCAATGAGGGAAAATATTTCCAAATATTGATACCACATTTTGATATGAAAATTTTGTTTTAACATATGGGAATACTTTTTTATATTTTAAAATCTAATTTAACTTTGTATTTAACTACTTGTATCGTCCATATTTTGTGAATATTTTTCAATTATACGCTAGACTAAAATGATCTCTCCATGGTATAGAAAAATAAAATGTTATAACAAATGCATATGTAATAAACTCAAAACTCCATGGTATAAAAATAGCATTGTAGTCGTCATCAAGCCATGAAAATGGAATTTACAAGATTCAAGAAGTAAAATCATTATATAGTCATAATCAAGCCAAGAACATGGAATCTACAATATTCAAGGAGTAAAATTTATAAAAGATTCATTTTGATTTCTAGTTTCATGGACTAAGAAAATAAGTACAATATTGCCATGGAAGTCACATTGATACTTAAAATGAACTAAAATATATTGATTATAATAAAAATGAATTGAAATGATAATATAAATGGATTTAAATAAGACAAATTATTTTGAACTTGAAAAACAAGAGTTATAAATATTTCATTAGAAAATGTGTATTTTTAAAGTACATATTCCAAATTGGCTTGAATGTACATATCTCCAATTATATTTATTTTGATATATTTACACGTGTATACTGCATTTGGCATATCGTTGCAAAAATTAAAATTGGGATGGCATGCCCAAATACTAGAATAGATAATTGAGGAATTCAATAACTCTTTCCACCGTCACCAATGAAATGTGCTTCTCAAAAGTTAATCTTTCTCATGTTTTTTCCCCAACAAAGATTAATCCTATATATTCATTCAATCAATAGAGGTATTTTAAGTGTGTAAGTGTTCCCATGCTCATTTTCTTTGACATAATGAGTGAAAATATTTCCAAATATTGGTACTATTTTTTTATATGAAAAATGTCTTTTACCTTACGAGAATACCTATTTATATTTTAAAATATAAATTTGCTTTGTATTTAATGAATTTTATCATGCATATTTTGTAAATATTTTTCAATTATATGCTTGACTAAAATGATCTCTCCATGGTATTCAAAAATAAAATGTTATAACGAATGAATATGTAATAAACTCAAAACTCCATGGTATAAGAAAAGTGTTATGTGGTTGACATCAAGTGATGAATATGGAATTACATGATTCAAGAAGTAAAAGAATTATGTAGTCACCATCAAGATGAGAATATGGAATCCACAATATTCGAGAAGTAAAATTCTATAAATATTCATTTTGATTTCTAGTTTTAGGGTCTAATAAAATAAGTACAATCTTACCATACAAGTCACTTTGATACTTAAAATGAACTAAAATGGATTGATTATAAGACAAATGAGTTGAAATGATAATATAAATGAATACAAATGAATTTAAACTTGAAAAAGATGAGTTATAACTATTTCATTAAAAATGTATATGTTTAAAGTACATATTCCAAATTGGCTTGAATGTACACATCTCCAATTATATTTATTTTGATATATTTACATGTGTATACTACATTTTTTTTATCATTGCACCAATTAAAATTGGGATGGCATGCCCAAATATTAGAATGGATAATCGAGGAATTCAATAACTCTTTCCACCCTCACCAATGACATGTTCTTCTCAAAATTTAATATGTCTCTTGTTTTCCCCCCAACAAAGATTAAGCCTACCTATGTCGAGGATCAAAGCACATCTGCATGACTTTCCATAACAAAAATCAATGTTTATAAGATTTTTCCTTAAAGTATAAATTAACAAATTAAAAAAAATTATTTTATATTCAATAATTTCTAATAAAACTTCATTGCAACCAAGAGGCACATGCGTGCATCGTGTACTCCTCATAGAACTCATCTCTACAATCTCACTTTTACAAAATTTAGGAATAATCATTTAATTCAATGAATTATGAACACATATAAAATTAAATGTTTGATCATTAACAATTTCATCTCAGTATTATTATTCACACCACAAAAATTATTATGAAATTAAGAGATTATCATCCTTCACTAGGAAACAAATCCATTGGTCAAACATTATTCTTAGATGTAATAATAGTGGATGTGATTACATTGGGCATAGTATCATATGAAGGGATACTCTTTCCAATGGATAATATCACCAAGTGTTTAACTAATTAGATACACAGTTTAATTATCAAACATGAATAACATACATGTGTAACTTGTAAAACACCTATGTTAAAAATATTAAATTGTGGTAAAAGTCAACTTTGGACTACTCATTTCATGGATATGATGATGTAACTGAGTTCCTCTTTTTGAGAGGAGCAAAATAAACATAAATATCACCTCATTTTGATAACTAGAAGTTGGTTTTTTATTTTATGCAGCCACTCATGGATATTGGATTAGGTCGGCTTCACCCTCATGTACACTTCGACAGGTCAGGCTGAACATCAAATGGAAATTTCTAGACACCCCTAGAAGCCTATAAATACAAGTGACCTAGAAGTTTATTTTGACATCACAAAATGAAGCATCATATTCTCTTCTATCTAATTTGGTTTGGCACATTAGCGAAGGAAAAGGTTGTATGGAGGTCTAAAGTTTGAGATCTGAAGCTCGCGCAAAATTAGGGTTTTTCTTCGGATGCTGGCACTGAGCTAGGAATTTTTGTCCCTAGACACATGTGTTATATTAGAAAGACAACATCCAAGAAGATCCAGACTAATGCATGCTAACTTGAAGGGAGCGTCCAGGGGTTTGACTATAGTTGATCATCATCTGAATTTTTTTGAAGCTGTCCGAAGTCTGAATCAATTTCTCTGTGATATATTCTACCATTGTAGACTAATTTCTAAAGTTATTGGGTTTTATTCATAATAATATTGTATTGGGCTCATTATGCTGTCTACTAAAATCTTTATGACAATCTAATAAAAGAACAATTTCAAAGGGTTTCCCCTCTCGTGGGGTTTTCCCTTCTCTTTGACCAAATCTGGTGTCTCTTGTTGATGTGTTTATTCTATTCTTTCCCCTTTCATAGATTGTTCTACCTTGAATTATTGTTGATGAATGGAAAGACTAGTTGTAATTGGAAATATTTCTAATTGAAGTTTGGAATTGGGGAAAAGTAATTGATACAACATAGAGCAATCTAAAAAATTGACATCATATCAGAGTTAAGGTGAAGGATATGCCAAAGGGGAAACAAGTGTTGAAGCACTCATTTTTGGAAAGTTGAAAGAACTAGTCTATTCAAATTCAAGATGGCTTCCTTCTTCAAGAGTGATGAGAAGATGGGTGACTCATCTAATTGTGTTGCATGGAAAGTTAGGTTGGAGATCGCAGCTGATTATAATGATGTTTTGTACTACATTCAAAGAAAGGTACCTGATCCTCTAGAGAATGCATTATTTACTTCCATGAACAAGTACAATAAAGGTGATTTGAAAGAAAAGGAAATTATTTGATGGTTTACAAGATAATCTACTTGCATATGTTGGAAACTTGAGTAGGTCTAAAGACATGTATGATAAGGTAGTTGACATGTTTGAGATCAATAATCTGAATGAAATAATTACCTTGAAATATCAACTCAAAGACACCAACATGAATAAAGGAGAGTCCATACAATCCTATATAATGAGGATATCTTGTTTTACAGATCAATTGCTAAGAGTTGGAGAAGTTGTGTTAGACAAGGAACTAGTGGTCGTAACTCGAAGAGGTCTCTTTTATGTAAAATAATTACTTAGTTTTAGGTTTATTATTTAATTGTAGGTTAAATTAGATGAAAGGGCACGATCATAAGATCATGCCCTTTCCCCAAAGGGTGACCATGGTGATATAGAAGCCACGAACCCCCATTGTAACAATCATCATCTGTCAATTCATTTATTAATAATATAT
>APFE031310596.1:0-33035 GCA_000404065.3 Pinus taeda
TATTCATCACATAGACCAAGGAGTACATGAAATAATTCATTAACAACAAATCATTGAGAAGAATGGACTTATTTGTATTAAGGAAACAAAACAAGAACCATTACAACCTGAGCCTTGGTGTTGTGCAAGCTCCTCCCAGGGTTCAACAAGAGATTTCCTCTACTTTGACAAGCTCACCCACTCCCAATATGGCAACAAGAAAGGATAGTGATCTCTCCTCACAAGTCAACAATGGAAGTCCTAATTCCAGCGGCATTTACCCTTTGGAATGTTCAGCTTTCAACCTCCCCTCCTCTAGCCCAATGCATGTATTTATAGTGTTCTAGAGGAAGTTATTCAGTTCCAACATCAATGGGATACTCCCTCTTTTGGATGGGGTAGCTCCTCTCTTGATGGGATAAGTTCCTCTATCATAGGGATGCATGAACCATCTGGAGGCGCTCAATACACGTCAAACACTCTTCTAGAAGGCTCTAGAAGTGACCACAAGTAACTTTTTAAAGATAAAACTCGCGCCTTTTGACCTTTACAAGGGTACGCACCCATCCTTTGGCTTACAGAGCATACAAGTACGCAGGTAGAGTATGTTTGGAGTGCGTACACGCAGGTAAGGTAGAGAGAACCTGCGTACCCAAAGATAAACATGTTTTTAACTGACTTTCTCTCTTTTTGAAGTTTGACATGAAGAGTAGAGGTATGAGGCTTGACAAGGAGGATAATATGACTATTGATGGAGCCATATTCACTGCAGATAGTCATGGTGACAAATTTCAGTGTAACACTTCTTTCTTACTGGGACAAAATTTGAGACCCACGTTGAATGTCATACTTTAAAGATGATCCGAGCATCTAGTAGTGTATTTAACTCTTTCTAAGTCAGAGGCTCAAGTGTTGGATGAAATTTACACAACTTTTGCTGAAAAGGCTTGGCCCCTTCCTTAATTGGAATTACGTGCTACATTATTCATGTGTCGTAACTTTTGAGATTGTTTTCAAAATCTAGTTTCAGTGTAAAGGGGTCAGTGGTTTTAACTTTTTTTTTTATATATATATTGGGTGTGCTGACAGTTAGATTATCAACGATGTTTCAAAAAATTTGAAATGGTGGAACTAACAAATCAAATGTCAGCAAAAACTCTCTTTTACTCTGGTTTTTCCTGTAAAAGGTAATAACTTTGGGCGTGGTTTCCGAATAAATGGAATCATTTTTTTGAAAACCAAGAGAGATTTTTGTTGGGAATGGACCCATTAATAAAAGTCTCCCTCATTTTTTACACAGGTGTCATGGTTTGAGATATTCAAATGGATCTTTGAAGCCTATTTTTCAGGAATTCGCCAGAATTATTTTTTTCTATTTTTAGAAAAATGCCTAATCAACTTTCAATTGGAGAGCCATCTCATCAAAGTCGACTTGGAGATCCTTAGTTTCAGTCATGACTCCACCAACAAGATGATCCTTAGATACAAAATATTATTTCTTTTGTTTTTTGATGGAACAAATGTAATGTATTTAGTTGAATTAGATATTTGCTCATTTATTTTAAGACTTTTTAATTAAGTTTTTGCTGAAAACTTGCTTATGGTGCTATAAGTATTCTATAAAGAAATCCTGAAAGATAGACAAAGGGTTGGAAATTTTGCAAAAACTATGTGTATTGTGTATACCTTTGTTATTAACGGAATTTTCTATGAATAATATTACTTATACAATCTGTAGAGATTCTTGTGTGATAAGTTTCCTACCAGTTTTTCTAGTGTATGTTTTTCCTTCTAAGCCATAAATTTGATTCATAAGTCTTCTGTATTTGGAAATAAGTGATTAAATTTGAATTTTTTCTGAAAGCTTAGATTTACATTTTCCAAATTACTCGTATGTTTTTCAGCTTAAATATCACTCGATGATTTGTCTAAGAACCTAAAGCTATCTTACCTCTATTAAACGTGTTCATATAGCATGTAGCTAGCAATTTTATGTCAAAGTCTCCATGCCCAATGGTCCCTATCCATCTTCCTTCCAAACAAATTTCGTTTGTTACCAACTAAATTTGTCTAATGAGCTAAATTACCTACCGTTAAGTGATAGTGAGAGGTAGAGTTTTAAGGATAGACCCCTCCCAAGATTTAAGGGTGAACTTCAAGCTAAAGTGGTTAGAAGTTACCTTAGTTTTTTCCCTCTACAACTGGGGTTTTTTTCTAAGAGATAAAATTTTTGCACCATTGCCGGGGAGAAAAGGTGAAATCTTCTCTGGGAGAAAGACAATGAATAGATATTCTCTCTGACGGTTAACAAAAGACATAAAAAAAGGGTTGTGCATATTTTACCTATTGACTCCATTGTTAGTGAGATCCAGACATCAAAGTACTAATGGCAACTCCACTATCTAAAGGATCGGAAGCCTAAAGAGTATCACTGTCAACTCCACTAGATCAAGATGGATTCTCAATTTGCAAGGTATGCTCCTATGGATCATTCTCATATCCATGGTTTTCCAAATTGTTTGCCTCATATATATTGCTAGACATATCTGCCAAGATTTGAAGATCAAGAAGGAGATGATGTTGTTTGCATATCATTAAATTTCATATCCACATACATAGGCTAGGGGTTGAATTTCATGAGGACTATTTGATGAAAATGTTTATGGCTACCTTAGAAGAAAATGCACGATCTTGGTATGAAGAATTTCCATCTTCTAGTCCATATTCCCTTGAAGATTTCTATTCAGCCTTTTATATGAACTATAAATAAAGAAACCCTTATATAGTTTCGGTTGAATCTGTTTCAACACATGGGAATTGATATTGATGATAAAGATATAAAGGATGATGAAATCGAAGAAGACTTTCTTGAACTATCTTCCCATAAAAAATAACTAGTAGAGAGTAGTTGTCTTGGTACTCAGGATCATTCCCAACAAACATTAGCTTCTTCCTTGCTTGAATATGAAACATATTTTCATCTTACTAGTGACAATCTTCTTACATCCCATTATATGGATAAAAGTTTGCAACAACCTGGTCAATCTCTATGCAATCAAAAGTATGAGGAGAATCATTCAAATTGTTTTTCAGTTCATTCATTTTCTGAGGTTTTGTATCATGAAGAATCTTGTCAAAATCATAATTTTGAAGTTACACTAGGTAGTGAACCATTTCATGATGATGATCATCTACTTTTTTAAGGAAATGATGAGCAAGAAGTTGTTTTCCTTGATTCTTTTGAAAGTCGAATGACATTTTTTTGTTTGAAGCATATGAAAGTTCATTTTTAGGTAAACTTGAGCTACGTGAAAAGTTGAATATACAAGTTTTACCTATTATATTTGAGGATTATCAAAAATACATGAATTTTGTGCCTAATGCGGATAAGAGGAGGAACAACAAAAATGGCATTTTCCTGTTGAAAACAACCATGAGGTTTCTTATATAAAGTTTAAAGACATTAAACGAAAAGCATTAAAGGATGAAGGTGGTATTTTAAATTTTCCTCAACAACAAAAGCAAATCTTCCATGTTTCTCAAGATATATTGGCAATCCTATTGCAATCCACAATGAAGCTGAATTTTGTGTTTTTTATGGATTATGCCCATCATTTTCAGCTGAATGGTGAGTTTTCATTACAAAGGATTTAATTTTTCTTTGAGGAAAGTAAAAGAAAAAGGTGAGCAAATATTCATTTGCATGATTGGTTACACTGGAATTTTGATTTCACCTGATCACACAGTTATTGAGATTAGAGTAGCATGTTTTTAAATAAGCTCATAGTCAAAGCCTCCTTTCAACAGTTTTGGTTTTCAGTTTTTAGTCAGTCTTTTTAATAAGAACTGAACTTAGTTAAAGATTAGTGCATAGTTTGAAGGTTGCAGTTGTTGACTTGGGATCAATCCAATGGTGTAGACACTTGGTATATGAGTTCTTTGCTCCCTACAGTGAAGACAACATCCCCATTGGAGCCAATTGTTATCACAATCTAGTTTTAGAGTAAAGGGGTCTGTGGTTTTAATTTTTATTAAAAATTCCAAACATGTTGATAGTTAAATTGTTAGCACTAGTTCATAAAATTTGAAATGGTGGCACTAACAAATCAAATGTCAGCAAAAACTTTGTTTTACTCTGTTTTATCTGGTTAAAGGAAGTAACTTTGGGCACAGTTTTCGAACAGATGGAAATGAACTTTTGTAAACCAAGAGAGGTTGTTGTTGGGAACGAAAGAATTAACAAAAACCTCTCTCAGCTTTTACACAAGTGTCACGGTTTGAGAGATTCGAATGGATATTTGAAACCTATTTTTCAGGAATTCGCCATAATTAATTTTTTTCTATTTTTAGAAGAAAAAAACGAATAATCAACCTTCAGTTGCAAAGCCACCTCATCAAATTCGACTTGCAGATCCTTAGTTTCAGCCATGACTCTAGAAACAACATGATCTTTAGATACATAATATTATTTCTTTTGTTCCATGATGTAACAAATGTAATGTATTTAGTTAAATTAGATATTTGCTCATTTATTTTAAGACTTTGTAATTAAGTTTTTGTTGAAAACTTGGTTATGGTTATGTATGTATTCTATAAATAAATTCTGGAAGATAGACAAAGGGTTGGAAATTTTGCAGAAACCATGTGTATTGTGTATACCTTTGATATTAATAGAATTTTTAGTGAACAGTGTTACTTGTAAAATTTGTAGATATTCTTATGTGATAAGTTTCATGTCAGTGTTTTTAGTGTATATTTTTCCTTATATGCCATAACTCTGATTCATAAGTCTTATGTATTCGGAAATAAGTGATAAATTCAAATTATTTCTGAAAGCTCAGATTTACATTTTCCAAATTGCTCATATGTTTTTCAACTTAAATGTCACTCACAAAAATCATATGGTTTCTTTGTTTTTTGTGTTTACTCCCTACTATCTTCTATCATAACTTGATGATGATTTGTCTAAGAAACCTAAAGCTATCTTGCCTCTGTTAAACTTGTTCAAACATGTAGATAGAAATTTTATGCCAAAGACTTTATGTCTAGTGGTCCTTTTCCATCTTCCTTCCAAACAAATTTCATGTGTTACCAAATAAATCTGGCCAATGAGCTAAATTACCTATTGTTAAGTGACAGTGAGTCGTAAAATTGTCAGGAGGGATCCCTCTCTAGATTGAAGAGTGAGCTTTCAATCTAAAGTGGTTAGAGGTTACGTAAAAAAATTTCCCTCTACAACCAGGGTTTTTTCTAAGTGATAACATATGATCATCATATGTCCATGTGAAAAAATCCTAATACTACTTGAAAAAGCAGATGAAATATTACCACTCCTAAGGTGTGCAAAAAGTATCGAGATTGACAAACTTCGTATCTTATTTTGTACCAAGATTTATTTTCTGGTGAGATAGGATTGAGTTATGAGTCTCTGCATTTATCGGTTCCTTGAAGTGATGTTGTAAGTCATACAATTTTTCAGGTGACATCATGCCCTTTGGCATGGGGTTTTATTTGCTTGCTTGTGTTGCATCCTACAATGCTTTATTGTGCTCATCTTCAACAATTATTGCATCCTTGAGCACATTAGCGTTTTCCATAAAATCCAGTATATGTTGGTCATCATTGAAAACGTGAATGTTAGTGATATTATCAGGTATGGATGACCTATAAAAAAATTCAATAGAAAAGCCATCTCGATGTGGTGACAACCTAGCAACAAAATTTGCTAATGTATCTACAACAACGTTACGAATCCTGGGAACATAAATAATATTAAAATCTTGGAATTGCAAAATTAAATGCCATATTGTTGTGTTATTCAACAACCCCCCCCCAACCCATTTATTAATATAATAGCTAATATTCTATTAATAAATAGGGACCCTCGATAAAATCCTTTAAAAAACAAATTTAGCATTTAAACACTTTCTTTTTAATTTTTTGGAATAAAGCAAGATATAAAGTCAAAACCCTTTGAAAGCTAGCAATACTCACATTTTTGCATAACGTTGGACCAAGTGTGTCAAAGCCTTATTAACAAGCAAAACTCGCGAAAAGCGATCAAAAGGAATCACCGCGCTTAACCTAGATATCATTAGGCCTTTTCATGCAAAACTAGGGCCTAAGGCATTTCCTATTAAAATAAATCTTGTATCGCATATCGTCATTCATAAAGGCTGCTCCCTTAAAACATGCGAAATGTGATATTGCGATGAAATGATCAAACTTATCGCATCGCTTCAGAAACACTTAAGAAAGGTCTAAAATTTTATGAACTGTGCGATGTTGCGAAAAGCAATAAATGCCCGAACCCAATTGAATCCTATGTCATAAAGTAGCACTGAAGTCCGTCACACAATAAAAAAACACTTTATAAGGTATAATTTCCATCAAACAAGCTACGCTTTAAACAATAAGGAACACACTGCTTATCCCGCATCTCACATCCCGTGAGAACCTAAGGAACTCTAAGAAAGCATACAATCAAATATGCAATAATGTGATTTGTGATATTGCATCGCAATCGCAAAATCGACATTCTCGCAACTAAAGCTCTCCACCTTAAAAGCTTTCCTTCCCATCTTACGATGCAGAACATTAATGAGAAATAAAGGTAGCGATAAGGAGCCATTAGTGGATATTTATTATGGGTTAATGGCATTTATGTTGAAAAGCAACTCGATGTGATACGATCTCTTTGCATCTTCGTTTAATTAAAACTCCTTTCTTGTCACCTTTTCAAGGTTATCTGTATCATTCATCCTCATTTTCATTCTTTCTTGTGTCTATCTGATAGCTTCCACTTTTCTCCATCTCAAGAAAAATTCGCAGGAAGAGTCGTTAGAAGCAATGGCAAAGAGGAGAAAGGAAGTTGCATTTGAAAAGTTAGAAATGATCCCTCTTTTCTCTGATATTACATGCAACAGAGACACAGGAACTTCAACATGGGAGGCCATGTATGATTTGTTAGAAGAGGAAAAACCAAGGCCACTGGTAGCAAAGGCCACGGTCGATGCTCATGTTTCCTCTAACGCCTCCTACTTCGATACAGTGTGCTCATTCTACAACGCATAGCCGCAAGACCGAATATAATCCCATAAATGGATATGGTCAAGTGGATAATTGATGTGGTGGACGTCTCAGATAGAGAATTCAAGAATCAGGGGCAAGAGTTTATGGCATCTTTTTCAGCAGACAGCCTACGGCTAATGTACCATTTACCATAGCCACAGAAGCTCTACAATAAACAGTTCCTCGAGCAATTTGTTAAAGAGAATGAAGACCCGACATATGTCATGCGGGCCTGGACATGGAGCGAAGGCAACCTCAGACAGGTATGTATTCTACATCATCTATCTCTCCCCCTTATATTTTCGCAGCAGCGATGCTTTGTAGATTGTTCGGTAAACCTAATAGCACCAAATTTTCCCGGAATGGCTTCCATTAATAGATTCAGTTGTGAATGCAACAATAATGGATTGGGCTCAAATTTTGTCTAATAATTTGGCAAAAGCCATTATGGAATATAGGAGAAAAAGAAGCCCCTCTCTAAGGGTTTATCCCTCATTTTTTATGAGCACTTTTGTAATGGATGCAATATATTTTAGTTCTAAATTTCCCATTATGGGATGAAAGTGAACCATGCAAGACCTGCTTCCTATCCATGTGTACCATAAGATTTTGTGGGAATCTCAGTTTCACCCCCATTTTTATAATATTTGTCAAGGAGTTATGCCACCCATCCATAAACAAGACTACAACACAACCGCCCCTAGGTTTTCAAAAGACGTTGAAGTGGATATCTTGCATGTAGCCAGATGGTTTGGGGAGGAAATGTTTACCTATATAAGAGTATTTGGGAGCATTGCTTCACTGCATGTTCTCCCATACTATGTCTCCAACAACTTAATGGCTAGGGAGATAGCCTACCAAATGGCAGGGAAAGGTGGGTTGAGCATATGATTGAAAGAGCAGAAGAAGGACATTTGGCCTACATTTCCATTGCAATGTGATGCATTTACGCTACATGATTTTGGACATGCATGCAAAGAAGCAGATATCATTAAGTCTCTTAAATTAGCTACAATCCTAGGAAGGCAATATGACCCAAATGGCACTATTAAGGACTTCACTACTATGGTGAAAGTAAAACCATTCACTGACGAGGAGGACGCCTTCGATGACCTCTTCCTACAAAAAGAAAAATTTTCAGAAGTGACGCACATGGTATCACTACATTTTACCGCAAATGATGTTAAAGCTTTCCATGTATATAGAAAAAGGAGATTATTAAAGGTCCCATTGGACCTACTTCAGATTGAACCAATAAGGGGGCCAACTCCTAGTGTAAGCTTGGAGGACAGCTCCAAAGAGAATTTTGAAGAAGAAACCCAAGAGAGATCTACTCATGAGTTAGAGCACTCAGAGAACCAGTCTCAAAATGGGGGAGGCAATAAAAATAAAGAGTTTGAAAGGGACACAACTGGAACTATAGAGGAAACAGTCGAGCAAACCGCAACAAAGAAACAGGCAGAAGTTCACTCTACATCCAATCAGTCAGCAGAAACCCCAGCTATTGATTTGGAAAAGGAATGGGAACATTTCAAAAAGAAGCTTCACACAGATGAACAAACATCTAAGATACAGACTCATAATAAAATACAACACAAGCAACTCAAGAAACAACAATAGAAAAAATGTAGGCTCTCAGGATGTTGAGCTCATTCCTCCCACCCCCACTTCAGAAATTATTTTGAGAATTGAGGAAATTCCTCCACTAGATGTATTTTATAGTCCTACCCACAAAGCTATCATCAAGGGACAGAGGAAAAAAAGAAAGTTCGATGTTGCAGTTGTTACAGTTCCTAACAATGAACCAATGGACATTGTATGGAATGACTCGCCCATGGACCCATCTGAAAATCTCACAAAATTTTCGCAATTCGCGGGAGCCTATGTTACGATAACTATTGACAAAGTGACATAGGTCCAAATGTTGCTTAAAGAAAAGGAACAAAGAATTATGTTGTTGGAACAACAATTAGTTTAGGAGAAATCTAATCAACAAGCAGAATTACAAGTAGCCCAGCTCCAGCAGGAATTTGAACAGATGTGAATACAACATCAAGCCAACCTAGCAAAAAGAGATGCACGGATACAAGCTAAGACAATCCACAAATCGATGAGTTCATAAAGGAACCACTCAATCTTAACTCCCAACTAATGCAACAAAAGGAAGTTATTTTCCAGAAAAACTCGGAAATAAGTCCTTATTGCAAGATCAGTGATAAGCTAGCAAGCCAAGTTGTCGACATGGGACTTGAGTATGACGGAATCCATAAAAATATTTCTGACTTTATCACCTGAAAAGAATCAGAAGATGGGAGAAAGACTTATCTACCAAATCTAGAGGAATCGCATAAAGACATATTGTTCACAGGTTGGGATTCTAGGCTCAAGTAAGCAGAAAGGGCAACAGCAATCGCAGCAACGGCAATAGCAAATAGCATTATAGAATTCATCAATGAAAATCTGCATGGTGCCAACCTAGTTACAGAATGCATACCAAGATTTTTTCCAAATGTCAAATAGTTATAGCAGCAATGGAGACAGGCGGCCAAGGAAAAGGAGGAGGTATTCAAACAGATGAGCAAGCTAAATTGGGAAGTGTACTAGCAGTTGTTAGTAAAACCATACAACCAGTGGATGACCTTGATATGCTTAACAACCTCCACACAAAAATTGGTGTTAGCGCTAACATACACTATATTTGTTGGGCAGTTAAATTTTGCAATCAGCTAATTGACACAGCTCAAGCCTACGATAGATATTTGCAATCTCAAAGATCAAATGCAAAGGAATTAGTCACTTAGTTTATTTTTATTTTAGATTTATTTTCACATGATCTGAGGAAGGTCATTTAAACCTCCTCAACTATTTTTGTAATAATCTATTTTAGGACCTATAGTTTAGTATTTAAACCCCTCTCATGCATTTAGAGAGGGGTTCAAAAATTTTATCATAAACATTCTTCGAAACATTGCACTTCTATACTTTTGAGGAGGCTCTGATGGAATGAATGGAACAAAATATATTTTCTTTCAAATATCTAGCATGATCTACTGAAATGCACTTTTGTACTCTTAGAATGTGTTGAATTGATTGAGATTGGATTAATATTGTTGAGACACATGAGCAGGACAAGTCATATATGGTACTTTTATCTCATGATCTTGTTTTATTTATGTATCATGCAATACTTTTTCTTTAAGTTGTTTTATGTGTGAAAGTATGAATTACTGTTTAACATTATTGCACTTTTGTGTGATGTTGGCTTTTACTTTATTCTGAATACATGAACGATTTTATATGCAATATATCTTTCACAATCATTTTGGCTAACTATTTATCCAAAACGATTACTGTTAAACGATTTCACTTCTTATTGCATTTGAATGATCTTTATTACCAATTGTTGTAGGACATCATTGTAGATCACATATTGTATCAATTCCCAAGTATATTTATATTTAAATAGTGTTTAAACTAGGATATATGCATGTCTTTGTTAGTTAGATTAGATTACACTTAGCTTAGCCATTCTCCCGTTACATCATATATCACCCCACCAACACTATCAAATCTTTTCTGGGAAACTGGTCCCATTATCCCCAGTCGGAGCCACTACACCAAACGGAAAAGGAGTTGCTAACCAAGGTCCGGACTGGGTGGTTTTCCCCCATGTTGTAGCAACAATTTTCGAGGCTTCAACATTTTGGAACTAGCAGGAGGGCCTAACTATGAATGGTAAGTAAATTCAAATCAATAGGCCATTCTAAGAGTAAAACTCCCTCACCATCTCCTCCAACTTCTCGATCGCATACCAAATCTCGAAATCCTAAGCAAGAAGTTGTAAAGAACCCTTTAGAATCCATTACTGTGATTTCAAAGAAGTCATATCAATCTTCTTTTATAGAAACCCCTAAATTCCATTCTTTGATCCATAAGCTACATGGGATTTCAATATCTCAAGAATAATCTTAGTTATCCCAAGCTAGTGTTTCTTGTTAGTTCCCCTCATCTCAAAGTTTAACTAGAGCACAGAGTGAAAAATTTGTGTTGTGTGTGGAGCATGATTGTTCAGAGGTCTTTGTTTCAGCCGGATGTATACCCCAGGAAGTTTGTACACCCCTCCACGTGGGGGGGTGTGGGGGGAACTTGTCCCCCCCCCACGGGGGTCCGGGGGCTAGCGATCCCCCGGCGGGGGCTTGGGGGCAGCGCCCCCGAAGCTAAAAATAGATGTAAAATTTCCTTGTAAAAGTATAGTAATTTCTAGTCAATCTGGGTCGTTCATTAGGCGGATGATCTTACGGTAGAACTTATGTTTAGTTTAGGGTTTTTTGCTCTAAAAGGCAACCCCTCTCTTCATATGAGGGTATTGTATTGAGTCTGTGTAATATATGTGAGCAAGAAACAAAGAGGTGATACTGTGAGAGAAAACAGAGGATATTACAGCGGATCTGCTGCAGGTTGTGTCTCTTCATTTTGTTGGATAATAGAAAGGAAGGATTGGTTGTTCGGGGTGGACGTAGCCCAAACTGGGTGAACCATGTATATCTGTGTCTCTCTTGTTTTATGCGTTTTTTTTTTTATATTTCTGCAATATTTTATGTGTTACATTGCTCCGTAATATATAATTTTATAGCAATTTTGGATTCCCCCATTTGAATTCCCTCTACCAAACCATAAGAGAGGTAAGAAGACACAATCTGATTCCCATAGTAAGGTTCTATCATCATCACCTTAAACATCCTCATTCATTCCATCCACTTCATCACAAAATCAACCATCCACCTCACAACTCCAGATCGTGGTTTATACTGGTACTGGAGCACAAGCCTCCTCTACCCAATCACCTTCAAATATAGGAACATCTTCCTCTACACACATACCTATGATGGCTCAAAACCCACAAAGGCCATGGACAAATCCATGAGTTGTATGAATGGCGAGACCCTTACATCCATTTCCAGCCCATCCAGAAAAGTGGTTACCAAAGTTCAATCCTGATGATGGCTTACCATCCGAAGAACACATAAACAATTTTATGTTGTCCATAAACCTAAACGAAGTAGTGGAAGAAGATTTAGTTGTAAGATTATTCCCTTATACCTTATAAGGATCAGTAGGGTCATGTTACTTTTCATTACCATCGTGTTCCATTAACAATTTGGGTGCCTTTCAAGAGCAGTTCCTAGCCAAGTTTTGAGATGACAGATCAACGGCTACTCTTATAAATGATCTCTCCACCTTTCAAGTCAAACCTAGAGAACCAATTAAAGACTTTAATTCTCGTTTCAATAAGTTATTGAATAAAATCCCAACACAACCTAAGCCCAGTGATGAAGTTCAAAATGAATGGTACATCTCTGCCCTTCCCTCAAACACAACTTTCTTTGTCGATAGGGCTGCCAAACCAACTTTGGTAGAAAATATGAAAGAAACCATAGCTGTAGAAAAACGTATTCTAGCCTTAGATAAGAAAAATGCATTAGAAGAATGCAAATCCAAGAAAGTAACTTTTAGGGATGAATCTAAGAAAAAACCACCTAAAGATCCTTTTGATATTGAAGGTCTACAAAAGGTCCTTAAAACCATCTCCAATGAAATGGTTGATATCAAGAAACAGGTAACAGAGACTTCCCCAAAGAAATCTTTCAGACCATACAAAAGAAATACACCCTCTGATACTAAGCCTCCAATCACCATATCAAATGTTGAATCAAATGTGGAGGAAGATGAAGTCTCAATGGCTTAAGAACAAACATATGATGAAGAGGTAGTTGAGTTACAAGGAATGTGGGATTTTATCCTTCCCGACGAAGAAGCACTACATGTTGCAACTAGGAGTAAAAGCCCTGTTTATTCACCACAAACAAATCCAAAGTAGAAGGTATCAACTTTGGCTCCCAAAGACAAAACAATAGGTAAGAAATCTTCGTCTAAATCTACTCAAACCGCTCCTTCTCAAACAAATTCTTCACCTTCATCTAAGACCCTGCTGATCTTTGATGAAATGGAATACAACATAGTAGAAGATATGAAAAATACTAGGGTGAATATTACCTTTCACAAGCTTAGCAAGTTGATACATTAACAGAATCTATTGCTCAAAGACCTAAAAGAAGTCCCTACTTCTCCACTTCCCACTGTTGTAGTCTCGCAAGTTGCCCAAGAAATGGGAAGGCCTCCTAATACCTCATTAAACAAAATCGGTCCTACCAATATTTCTCTAATAGGAGGAAGATCCAAATCCCATACTCCTCCATTATGTTTGACTTTTGAAGTTTTCAACAAGAATATACACAACTGTTTAGTTGATTCTAGAGCTTCATCTAACATTCTACCACGAACAGTTTATGCGAAATTGAATGTTGAGCCCCAAAAATCTGTCGTATTCATTGTGCAGTTAGACTGATCCCAAGTCAAAGTTATAGGAGAGCTCAATCAAGTTACTATTAGACTCTCATCAAACCCTAAACTGTGTCAAGTCATTAACATTCTTGTGGTTGATATCCCCGAGTTCTACAGTTTAATCCTTAGCAGAGACTAGTCAGAAAAGCTTCATGGTTATTTTACAACTGACTGGTCCCACATGTGGCTTCCCTATAATGGCAAGCCAAATCAAATAAGGGTTGACTGCAAAAACATCAAAAGTATATCGTTACAGAACTAGAAGGAGAGAATGAGCTAGTCGCATATAACATCAATATCATCGGAAATTACTCAATGGAATCATTTCTAGGAAATTTTAATGCAAATAGTTCAACCTTCTTGGAAAATTTTGTTATATCGCAAGTTGAAATTTTTTCTCAAACAAATACTTCTATGTGTATAAATTTTGTAGATAAACCCATAGTTAGCTCATATTTTGGAAATTATTTTTTTAGGGATCTAAATCTAACGATGGAGCTAGAGTAGGATGCATATTAGTTAGCTCAAAAGGAGAAAAAACTATGCTAACATGCAGCCTTGAATTCGAATGCACAAACAACATTGTCGAATATGAGGCATTGGTTCAAGGGTTGTAGAAGGCTATCGGCCTTAATATCAAACATATTCAAGTGTTTGAGATTCAGAAATTGTGATAAAATAGGTATTATACATTGTTTGTCTGGACATTTGAAACATTATCAATCATTAGTCCACGACCTCACTTCTCACTTTACAGCATTTAATATTTCCCCTATCCCAAGACTCCAAAATGCAAGTGCCGATCTTTTGGCTAATGTTGCATCCAAGCTCATTCCACCAGAAGATTATAGCCCCTATCACTTTTTTATTGAATTTATTTTTAGGCCTTCTATTCCTGACAATATCACCAATTGGCGATTTTTTAATAATGATCCATATATCATAATTTTTTTAGCATCTGAAGGGTCTTATGATGACCAGAAAATATATGAAGATCAACATGACTCCCAGCTTAAGCAAGAAATGAATATGAATTCCATACCTAAGTCTGTGGTTAAGCTGGAGGACTTATATGATCTCAAGGACAGATTCAAAAAACCCACTAATTCAAAACTCCAAAGTTCAACTTTGAGTTTTGAATCAGTTAATCTTGGAACTGACCTTAAACCTCAGAATATCAATCTAGGACTTTGTCTTACACCTGATGAAAAATCAACCTTCATCCATTTTCTGAAAAAAAAAATACAAAAATGTCTTTGCTTGGAACTATGAATACCTTAAGATATATGACACTTCTATAATTCAACATACCATCCCCATGATATCTGATGAAAAACCCATGCAACAAAATCTAAGAAAGATCCATCCGAATTTAGAAAATCAAATCAAATCTGAATTGAATAAGCTACTCAAAGCCGAAATTATCTTTCCTATCAAGCATTCAAGGTGGGTTTCCAACCTTGTTCCCGTTAGAAAAAAGAATGGTGATATTCAAATATGTATAAACTTTCGCAATCTTAACAAAGCTTGTCAGAAGGACAATTTCCCATTACTTTCTATGGAACAGATACTGCAATCAGTTGCAAGCTCAGAACTAATGTCTTTTCTGGATGGATTCTCGGGTTATAATTAGATTCTAGTACATTCAGATCACTGGCTAAAGACTACCTTTTGAACCAAATGGGGCACCTATGCCTATCAAAAGATGCCATTTGGGTTAATCAATGCTAATGCCACATTTCAGAGAGCCATGGACATAACTTTCAAAGGCTTGGTTAATAAATCAGTGGTAATCTATTTAGATGATATAGTTGTGTACTAAAAAAGGCACGGTAATCATTTAAAGGATTTAAAACAAATCTTTGAGCGTTGTCAGAGGTATGGAATTTCTCTCAATCCCAATAAATCTTTCTTTGATCTATGTGAAGGAAAGCTCCTTGGATTTATTGTATCAAAGAAAGAATTCACAATGATCCTGATAAGATAAGATAAATTTCTGGAATCCCTTTACCTCATAACAAGAAAGCCATGCAATCTTTCCTAGGTCGGATAAATTTTCTCAAAAGATTTGTCCTTGAATTTTCACGGATTGTTTTACCTCTCCAATCTATGATTAAGGAAAAATCTCTTTTTAAATGGGGACATACTGAGCATGAAGCCTTTGATCTAATTAAACAAGCAATCTTGAATGCTCCCTCACTAGCAACCCCGAATTTTTCTAATCATTTCATTATATATACATTTTCTTCTGAGAAATCATATGCAACTATATTAACACAGGTCAACGATGACAAAGTCGAAGCAGCAATTTCTTTCTTTAGCTCCAATTTGCAAGGGGTTGAATTAAACTATTCAAATGTTGAAAAGTAAGCTTTCGATGTTTTCAAATTAATAAAGCATTTCAGACCCTTTCTCCTTAAAACCCACACCAAGGTAGTAGTCTTGTTCTTAGTAGTGAGAAATCTATTAATACAAAGAGATGTAGGTAAGAAAAGGACAAATTGGGTAACAACACTACAAGAATATGACATTGAGATCAGACCAGCCAAAATTGTAAAAGGTCAAGGTTTTTGCATAATGTTAGCAAGAGCATCCAACTTACCAGCACTACAAGATTTAGGTGATGATATACAAGTATATGAGGTAAGCCTCAATGACACTGAATCCAAATATGTTGATATCATCTTTTATATGAAAAATGGATATGCCCCTACGCAACTAAGTTACAAAAGAAAAAGGGCTTTGAGGTTAAATGCTAAACAATATCAAATCATCAATAATGTGTTGTTTAGAATAAATTATGATTTTGTTTTGCTTAGATGTCTTGAAAAATATAAGGCAAAAAAGGTTTTGCAGGAACTCCATGATGGACCAGCTGGTGGACATTTTGGAGGGGACACAACCGCACATAAAATCCTGCATGTTGGTTATTATTGGCCAAAATTATTTAAATATGCACACAATTATGTAAGGAAATGTAAAGTTTGTCAAACAGCTGCTGGGAGACAAAGGAAACCTGCATTACCATTGCAGCCAGTCAACGTTGAACAGTGATTTGAACAATGGGGACTGGAGATAATAAGTGAGATCGTTCATCACTCTTCAAAGCAGCATAAATATATCTTATAGAAACTTATTACTTCACAAAGTGGGTGGAAGCAATTCCACTTAAGGTAGCCAATCTTGAAAATGTCATTGAATTTATTGATCAATTTATTATTACCAGATTTGGTTTTCCATCTGCCCTCATGTTTGATAATGCATCTTATTTTACAGAAAAAGTTATGACAGAATTTGCTCTTAAAAGATATTTTCAACTTAAATACTGAGCTAACTATTATCCTCGGGGAAATGGCTTGGCCGAATCTACAAACAAAAATCTCATAAGAATTATCAAACGAGCCATTGATCAAAGTCAGAAAAACTAGCACAAATCTTTAATATTTTCTCTATGGGTAGATTGAATAACACAGAAGGCCTCAATAGGCACTTCTCTTTTTAATTTTGGCTATGGGAAAGAAGTTGTCCTCCCTACAAATGTAGTTATTCCCTCTTTAGCCCTGGTTCAATTTATTGAAGAAACCCCTTCCTCTTCTATGAAAGTAAGACAATCACAAATCCTTAAGCTTGAAGAAGAAAGGGAAAAGGCCAAAATAACACATGCACATCATCAACAGTTAGTCAAATCTTCATTTGATGCAAATTTTGTAAGTTCAAAATCCTTTCAGCTCAGAGACTTGGTATTGAAATGGGATAAAGCACGTGAGGAAAAAGGTAAGCATACCAAATTCCAAATAATGTGGCTTGGACCATTTCAGATTATGGAAAAAATAGGCCCATCAACCTTTTTATTGCAAGATTTATTAGGCAAGAGAGATTCTCTGCCTGTCAATGGGTAGATCCTGGAGAAATATTTTTCATAGAAGATAAACTCTTCTATTCTATATATTGTCTTTCCTTTTTAGGAAAATAAAAGTTGAAGTAGCATTTGCTTTTGGCCTTTATAATAATAGTCTCTTTTATATTTTGACTTTTTGCTTGTATAAGTAGATATTGTTAAGAAGATGATTTTTACATTTGAAACATAAGATAAGTTCTATCTCTTTGAAATTGCTTGTCCTCTACCAAAATTAATTGTCCTGTGGTGAAACTCAACTTTGTAAAAGAACCTTTGTTCTACCATCATTTAAGAAAGTATCTATAACAAAGCAAGGACTCTCTACAGAGAAACATTTTTAACTCTATGATTGTCATCCAGAAACTCTTAAGGAGTCAATGATTCTCCCCATCTAGTGAGATTTCACTTTTTAGAGTGTAGTTCTAAAATATGCTTAAACTTAAAGGATAAGAGGTCTCATCAAGAGCCGACTTACCATGATCATAGGAGAATAACAAGCTAACATTACCAATACTGCATACCAAAATAGGTTAATGGCTTGATTTTATGAGTAATCAAAAGACAAGGGGTCTCATCACGAGCCAGCTTGTTCAGTTAAAATCACAAATAGTGAATGGCATTGCCAATTTTGGCCACCAAACCAAGACAATGACATTTAAGAAGAAAATGAAAATTTTAAGAAAAAGGAATTGTTTACAAAAGAATGAGAAAGCAATTAAGTATATGAATCTGAATTTATCTTTAAAAATTGCACTCTTACCTAGATGGGATATTGAATCATTCTTGGTTAAAAGGTAACCCTTTCGAGGCTATGGACGCCTGCTGGCAGCAGAGGCTCTACCTATGACAACTGAGTACATCTATAAGCTAATTTGCAAGAGTCCCCTATTTTTATCTTTAAAACCAAGTAATAATTAATGTAGACAAAACAATTTTCATTGAAGAGGATAATCAAATGGATGATAATTTAGTACATTTTGTTTTTTTATTCAGAGAAATGTTACTTATTTTATATTTCATTTATTTTTATTTTCTGAACTACCTTTATTTTAGAAGCTTTTAAAAATTTCAAAAAATTGTTAGAGACAACTGGTTCTTCCAGCAAATCTTCAATTGTTGTGCTATTCAACAACCCCCCCATTTATTAATATAATAGCTAATATTCTATTAATAAATAGGCACCTTAAATAAAATCCTTCAAAAAACAAATTTAGCATTTAGACACTTTCTTTTAAATTTTTGGAATAAAGCAAGATATCAAGTCAAAACCTTTTGAAAGCTAGCAATACTCACATTTTCGCATAACGCTGGACCAAGTGTGTCAAAAGCCTTATTAACAAGCAAAACTCGCTAAAAGTGATCAAAAGGAATCACCGTGCTTAACCTGGATATCATTAGGCTTTTTCATTCAAAACTAAGGCCTAAGGCATTTCCTATTAAAATAAAGGTTGTATTGCATATCGTCATTTGCAAAGGTCGCACCCTCACGAAGTATGTTAAAACATGCGAAATGCAATATTGCAATAAGACAGTCAACCTTAACGTATTGCGTCGAAAACACTTAAGAAAGTTCTGAAATTTTACAAACTGCATGACGTTGTGAAATGTGATAAAAGCCCAAACTCGATTGAAGCCTATGTCATAAAGTAGCACTTAAGTCCACCCCACAATAAAAAGCACTTTATAAGGTAAAATTTCCATCAAACAAGCTACGCTTTAAACAATAAAGAACACACTACTTATCCCTCATCTTGCATCCCACAGGAACCTAAGGAACTCTAAGAAAGCGTACAATCAAATATGCGATTTGCAATATTGCATCACAATCGCAAAATCGACATTCTCAAAACTAAATCTCGCCACCTTAAAAGTTTTCCTTCCCGTTTTACGGTGTAGAACATTAATGAGAAATAAATGTAGCGTTAAGGAACCATTAGTGGATATTTAGTATGGGTTAATGGCATTTATGTTGAAAAGCGGCTCGACATGATACGATATCTTTGCATATGCTTTTAATTAAAACTCCTTTCTTGTCACCTTTTCAAGGTTATCTGTATCATTAATCCTAATTTTCATTCTTGTTTGTATCTATCTGATAGCTTCCGCTTTGCTCCATCTCAGGAGAAATCTGCAGGAAGAGTCACTAAAAGCAACGGCAAAGAGGGGAAAGGCAAATGCGTCTGAAAAGTCAGAAATGATCCTTGTTTTCTCTGATACTACATGTAGCAGAGGCGGAGGAACTTCAACATGGGAGGCCATGTATGATTTGTTAGAAGAGGAAAAACCAAGGCCAATGGTCGCAAAGGCCATGACATATGCTCATGTTTCCTCTGACACCTCCTACTTCGAGACAGCGTGCTCATTCCTACAACGCGTAGCCGCAAGACCAAAGATAATCCCATAGACATATATGGTCAAGTGGATGATTCATGTGGTGGATGTCTTGGATAGACAATTCAAGAATCACGGGCAAGAGGTTTGGGATATTTTTCAACAAATAGCCTACGACTAATGTACCGTTTACCAGAGTCACTGAAGCTCTACAATAAATAGTTCCTCGAGCAATTTGCTAAAGAGAATGAAAACCTGGCAGACTTCACACGGGCTTATATAGCAAGCGACGAAAAGCTCAAATGGGATAAGACGGGTATGTATTCTACGGCATCTATCTCTCCCCCTTATATTTTCGCAGCAGCCATGCTCTTTAGATTGTTTGGTAAACCCGATAGCACCAAATTTTCCCCGAAATGGCTTCCATTAATAGATGTAGCTATGAATGCAACAATAATAAATTGGGCTCAAATTTTGTTTGATAATTTGGCAAAATCCATTATGGAATATAGGAGAAAAATAAGCCCCTCTCTAAGGGTTTATCCCTCATTTTTTATGAGCGCTTTTGTAATGGACGCAAACTGTTTTAGTTCTAAATTTCCCATTATGGGATGGAAGTGGACCATGCAAGACCATCTTCCTATCCATGTGTACCATAAGATTTTGTGGGAATCTCAGTTTCACCCCCATTTTTATAAGATTTGTCAACGAGTTATGCTACCCATCCATAAACAAGTCTACAACACACTCGCCCCTAAGTTTTCAAAAGAAGTTGAAATGGATATCTTGCCTATAGCCAAATGGTTTGGGGAGGAAATTTTTACCTATATCAGAGTATTTGGGAGCATTACTTCACCACATGTTCTCCCATACTATGTCTCCAACAAATTAATGGCCATGGAGATAGCCTACCAAACGGCAGGGGAAGGTGGGTTGAGTAGAGGATTGAAAGAGAAGAAGAAGGCGTTGCAATGTGGTACGTTTACACTACATGATTTTGGACATGCATGCAAAGAAGCAGAGATCATGAAGTTTTTGAAATTAGCTATAATCCTGGGAAGGCAGTTTGACCCAAATGGCACTGCTAAGGACTTCATTACTATGGTGAAAGTAAAACCATTCACCCATGAGGAGGACGCCTTCGATGAGCTCTTCCTACAAAAAGAAACATTTTCAGAAGCGACGCAAATGGCATCTCTACTTTTTACCCCAAATGATGTTAAATCTTTCCATGTATACAAAAAAAGGAGATTATTAAAGGTCCCATTGGACCTACTACAGATTGAACCAATAAGGGAGCCAACTCCCAGTTTAAGCTTGGAGGACAGCTCCAAAGAGAATTCTGAAGAAGAAGCCCAAGAGAGATCTACTCATGAGTCAGAGCAGTTAGAGCACCAGTCTCAAAATGGGGTAGGCAATAAAAATAAAGAGTCTGGAAGGGACACAGCTGGAACTACAGAGGAAACAGTTGAGCAAACCGAGACAATGAAACAGGAAAAAGTTCATTCTACATCCACTTAGTCAGCAAAAAACCCAGCTATTGGTTTGGAAAAGGAATGGGAACATTTCAAAATGAAGCTTCACAAAGATGAACAAACATCTCAGATACAGACTCCTAAGCAAATACAACACAAATCAACTCAAGAAACAACAATAGAAAAAAATGTACGCACTCAGGATGTTAAGCTCATTCCTACCACCCCGACTTCATAAATTATTTTGAGAATTGAGGAAATCCCTCCACTAGATGTATTTTATAGTCCTACCCACAAAGCTATCATTAAGAGACAAAGGAAGAAAAGAAAGTTAGACGTTGTAGTTGTTACGATTCCTAACAATGAACCAATGGACATTGTATGGAAGGACTCGCCCATGGACCCATTTGAAAATCTCACAAAATTGTCGCAATTCGTAGGAGCCTATGCTACAGCAACTAATGAAAAAGTGACAAAGGTCCAAATGCTGCTTAAAGAAAAGCAACAAAGAATTTTGTTGTTGGAACAACAATTAGCTAAGGATAAATCCAATCAACAAGCAGAATTACAAGTAGCCCAACCCCAGCAGGAATTTCAACAGATGCGAATACAACATCAGGCCAGCCTAGCAGAAAGAGATGCACAGATACAAGTTAAGATAGATAAGTATAAAGACAATCTACAAATCGATGAGTTCATAAAGGAAGCACTCAGTCTTAACTCCCAACTCATGTAGCAGAAGGAATTTCTTTGCCAGAAAATCTCGCAAATAAGTCCTTATTGCAAGATCAGTGATAAGCGAACAAGCTAAGTTGTCGACATGAGACTTGAGTATGATGAAATCCATAAAAAAAATTCTGACTTTATCACCTGGTAAGAATCAAAAGATGGGAGAAAGGTTGATCTGCAAAAGCTGGAGGAATCGCATAAAGACATCTTGTTCACATATTGGGATTCTCGACTCAAGCAAATAGAAAGGGAAACAACAATCGCAGCAGCAGCAGCGAACAGTATAATAGAAGCCATCAACAAAAATCTACATGGTGCCCACCTAGTTACAGAATTCATACCAAGATTTCTTCCAAATGTCAAACAGTTAGAGCAGCAATGGAGACATGCAACTAACTAAAAGGAGGAGGTAATCGGACAGATGAGCAAGCTAAATTGGGAAGTGTACTAGCAGTTTTTAGTAAAACCATACAGCCCATGAATGACCTTGAGATGCTTAACAACCTCCACACAAAAAATGGTGCCAGCGCTAACAGATGTTATATTTGTTGGGCAGTTAAAATCTGTGATAACCCAATCGACACAGCTCAAGACCACGATAGATATTTGCGATCTCAAAGATCAAATGCAAAGGAGTTAGTCACTTGGTTTATTTTTATTTTAGTTTTATTTTCGCATGATCTGAGGAAGGTCGTTTAAACCTCCTCAACTATTTTTGTAATAATCTATTTTAGGACCTATAGTTTAGCATTTAAACCCCTCTCTTGCATTCAGAGAGGGGTCCAGAAATTTTATCAGAAACATTCTTCGAAACATTGCACTTCTATACTTTTGAGGAGGTTCTGATGGAATGAATGGCACAAGACCTATTTTCTTTCAAATTTCTAGCATGCTCTACTGAAATTCACTTTTGTACTCTTAGAATGTGTTGGATTGATTGAGATTGGATTAATATTGTTGAGACACATGAGCAGGATGCATCATATATGGTAATTTTATCTTATGATCTTGTTTTATTTATGTATGAGGCAATACTTTTTCTTTAAGTTGTTTTATGTGCGAAAGTGTGAATTACAGTTTAACATTATTGCACTTTTGTATGATGTTGGCTTTGACTTTATTTTGAATACATGAACGATTGTATATGCGATATATCTTTCACAATCGTGTTGGCTAACTATTTATCCAAAATGATTATTGTTAAATGATTCCACTTCTTATTGCAGTTGAATTATCTTTATTACCAATTGTTGTAGGACATCACTGTAGATCGCATATTGTCTTTAATTCTCGGGTATATTTATATTTAAATAGTGTTTAAACTAGGATATATGCATGTGTTTGTTAGTTATATTAGATTACACTTAGCTTAGCCATTCTCCCATTACATCATATATCACCCCACCAACACTATCAAATCTTTTCTGGGAAATTGGTCCCATTATCCCCAATCGGAGCAACTACACCAAACGGAAAAGGAGTCGTTAACCATGGTCCAGACCGGGTGGTTTTCCCCCATGTTGTAGCAATGATTTTCGAGGATTCAACATTTTGGCACTAAAAGGAGGGCCTAACTATGAATGGCAAGTAAATTCAAATCAATAGGCCATTCTAAGAGTAAAACTCCCTCACCATCTCCTCCAACTTCTCAATTGCATTCCAAATCTCCAAATCCTAAGCGAGAAGTTGTAAAGAACCATTTAGAATCCACTACTGTGATTTCAAAGAATTCATATCAATCTTCTTCTATAGAAACCCCTAAAGTCCAGTATTTTATCCATAAGCTACAGGGTATTTCATTATCTCAAGAAGAATCTGAGTTATCCCAATCTAGTGTTTCTTCTTAGTTCCCCTCATCTCAAAG
Source organism: Pinus taeda (assembly GCA_000404065.3). NCBI lineage: Eukaryota > Viridiplantae > Streptophyta > Pinopsida > Pinales > Pinaceae > Pinus > Pinus taeda. The sequence goes on from APFE031310596.1 coordinate 23,750, forward strand.
GTTAACTAGAGCACAGAGTGAAAAATTTGGGATTCCCCCATTTGAATTCCCTCTACCAAACTGTAAGAGAGCTAAGAATACACAATCTAATTCCCATAGTGAGGCTCCATGATCATTACCTCAAACATCATCATTCATTCCATCCACTTCATCACAAAATCAACCATCCGCCTCACAACTCCAGATCGTCGTTTACACTAGTACTGGAGCACAAGCCTCCTCTACACAATCACCTTCAAATACAGGAACATCTTCCTCTACACAGATAGCTACGATGGCTCAAAACCCACAAAGTCCATGGACAAATCCAAGAGTTATATGGATGGTGGGACCCTTACATCCATTTCCAACCCATCCAGAAAAGTGGTTACCAAAGTTCAATCCTAATGATGGCTTACCAGCCACATAAACAATTTTATGTTATCCATAAACCTAAATGTAGTTGTCAATAAGTTATTGAATAAAATCCCAACAGCATCTAAGCTGAGAGATGAAGTTCAAAATCAATGGTACATCTCTGCCCTTCCCTCAAACACATCTATCTTTGTCGATAGCGCTAAAAAACCAACTTTGGCAGAAAATATGAAAGAAGCGATAGCCGTAGAAAAACGTATTCTAGCCTTAGATAAGAAAAAATCATTGGAAGAACACAAATCCAAAAGAGTAACTTTTAAGGACAAATCCAAGAAAAAACCACCCAAAGATCCTTTTGATCTTGAAGGTCTACAAAAAGTCCTTAAAACCATGTCCAATGAAATGGTTGATATCAAGAAACAGGTAGCAGAGACTTCATCAAATAAATCTTTTAGACCATACAAAAGAAATCCCCCCTCTGATACTAAGCCTCCAAGCACCATATCAAATGTTGAATCGTATGTGGAGGAAGATGAAGTCTCAACGGCTAAAGAACAAATAGATGATGAAGAGGTAATCGAGTTACAAGGAATGTGGGATTTTATCCTTCCCGGTGAAGAAGCACAAGAAGCACTACCTGTTGCAACCAGGAGTAAAAGCATTGTTGATTTGCCACAAACAAATCCAAAGCAGAAGGTTTCAACTTCAGCTCCGAAAGACAAAATAATAGGTAAGAAATCTTCGTCTAAATCGACTCAAACCGCTCCTTCTCAAACAAATTCTTCACCTTCAGCTAAGACCCTATTGGTCCCTTATGAAATGGAATACAACATAGTAGAAGATATGAAAAATACTAGGGCGAACATTACCTTTCACGAGCTTAGCAAGTTGAAACATCAACAAAAGTTATTGCACAAAGATCTAAAAGCAGTCCCTACTTCTCTGCTTCCCACTGTTATAGTCTCGCAAGCTGCCTAAGAAATGGGAAGGCCTCCTAATACCTCATTAGACAGAATTGGTCCTACCGATATTTATCTAATAGGAGGAAGATCCAAATCCCAGACTCCTCCATTCCTTTTGACTTTTGAAGTTTTCAACAAGAATCTACATAACTGTTTAGTTTATTCTAGAGCTTCATCTTACATTCTACCACGAAGAGTTTGTGCGAAATTGAATGTTGAGCCCCAAAAATCTGATGTGTGCAATGTGCAATTAGACCAATCCCAAGTCAAAGTTATAGGAGAGCTCAATCAAGTTACAGATGTGAACGCAACATCAAGCCAACCTAATAGAAAGAGATGCACGAATACAAGATATGACAGATAAGTATAAAGACAATCCACAAATCGATCAGTTCATAAAGGAAGACTCAGTCTTAACTCCCAACTAATGCAGGAGAAGGAATTTCTTTGCGAGAAAATCTCACAAATAAGTCCTTATTGTGAGATCAGTGATAAGCTAACAAGCTAAGTTGTCAACATGAGACTTGAGTATGAAATCCATAAAAACATTTCTAACTTTATCACCTGGAAAGAATCAGAAGATGGGAGAAAGGTTGATCTGCCAAAGTTAGAGGAATCGTATAAAGACATCTTGTTCCCAAATTGGGATTCTTGGCTCAAGCAAGCGGAAAGGGAAACAACAATCGCAGCAGCAGCAACAAACATCATAATAGAATCCATCAACAAAAATCTGCATGGCGCCAACCTGGTTATAAAATGCATACCAGGATTTCTTCCAAATGCCAAATAATTAGAGCAGCAATGGAAGCAGGTAGCCAAGGAAAAGGAGGAGGTAATCAAACAGATGAGCAAGCTAAAATGGGAAGCGTACTAGCAGTCCTTAGTAAAAACATATATACAGTGGATGACCTTGAGATGCTTAACAACCTCCACACAAAAAATGGTGTTAGCGCTAACAGATGTTGTATTTTTTGGGCAATTAAAATCTATGATTGGCTAACCAACACAACTCAAGCCTATGGCAGATATTTGTGATCTCAAATATGAAATTCAAAGGAGTTAGTCACTTAGTTTATTTTTATTTTAGTTTTGTTTTCACATGATCTGAGGAAGGTCATTTAAACCTCCTCAGCTATTTTTGTAATAATCTATTTTAGGACCTATAGTTTACTATTTAAACCCCTCTCATGCATTTAAAGAGGGGTCCAAAAATTTTATCAGAAAAATTCCTCGAAACATTGCACTTCTGTACTTTTGAGGAGGTTTTGATGGAATGAATGGAACAGGATCTATTTGCTTTCAAATATCTAACATGCTCTACTAAAATGCACTTTTGTACTCTTAGAATGTGTTGGATTGATTGAGATTGGATTAATATTGCTGAGACACATGAGCAGGACTCGTCATATATGGTACTTTTATCTTATGATCATGTTTTATTTATGTATCAGGCAATACCTTTTTTAAGTTATTTTAAGTGTGAAAGTATGAATTACAGTTTAACATTATTACACTTTTGTATGATGTTGGCTTTGACTTTATTCTGAATACATGAACAATTTTATATGTGATATATCTTTCACAATCGTTTTGGCTAACTATTTATCAAAAATGATTAATGTTAAACGATTTCACTTCTTATTGCAGTTGAATGATCTTTATTACCAATTGTTGTAGGACATCATTGTAGATCGCATATCGTATTTAATTCCTGGGTTTAATTTATATTTAAATAGTGTTTAAACTAGGATATATGCATGTGTTTGTTAGTTATATTAGATTACACTTAGCTTAGCCATTCTCCCGTTACATCATATATCACCTCACCAACACTATCAAATATTTTCTTGGGAATTGGTCCCAATATCCCCAGTCGAAGCCACTACACCAAACGGAAAAGGAGCTGCTAACAAAGGTCTAGGCCCGATGGTTTTCCCCCATGTTGTAGCAACGATTTTTGAGGCTTCAACACATACCTCTTGTTTAGAACTTTTGAGATTATGCGACACATAGTCTATAGTATTTTGTACCTATCATATGATGATTTCAGAGTCACCTATTTCTTTGAGTACCTCAACTTTGAGGTTGGACGCTTTCTTCATACCCAAAATGAGTGCTTCATATTATGAGTTATTGTTAGTGCACTCAAATTCCAAGTGGCATGAGATCATATGCTTTCTTTGTTGCAGGTCTAACAAAATGAAAAAATCTCCAGAGCCCTCCTGCATTTTCAAACAATCAAAATACAAATCACAGTATTAGAAATACTAGAGCTACTACCTACCTAGTACTACATACATCTATTGTATAGATGCCATTATCACTAGTTGGACTTCTAGGAAGGAGTTCCAATTATGTGTCTGGTGGGACTGGTGAAATACGATCTAGATAAAATTTGTGATCCACCTCAAGAAAAAAAAATCCGAAGATCACTTCTGTGAAGCCGATTGGTTCATTTTTTTCCTCAAGTTTTTTCACGGTATGCTTCATTTAGGGCTCGCTTTCAACTTGAATCTAACTATTTCTACCCTTGTATGGAAGCCATAAGTGAGACCCATTCGTCACAAAGTATCCCTGGAGTTTATTGGACAAATCTCTGCTTAGAAGTGAACCATATGCTTCTTGGAGGTCCACGACTACGATATTTATACACTATTTGAACTCTATGACCAGATGAAAGACAGATAGGAACGTTCTTGAGTTCATGGATAGCTTGGAAAAAAGATCTATCTAGCTATATAATTTTTTCATTAGTCTTTATCCCATTATGCATTGATTTTCTTAGCAACTAACAATGGCATAACATTATCGCATGCACCGGAATAAACTAAATAGTTGTGAACATTATAATTGAAAATTTCAAATGTTAATAGAAACTGTGGGCAAAGAGTTTTAGAACATAAATTTACATCGTTTACAACATATTCGAGGATATTGTGAGAATTACCTGACATTAATTTAGTAGAAACTTCGTTACTTGCTAGAGCGTGTGATGAGAGTTCCTGGAAAATCGATTCCCTCTATCCCGGTATCCTTGTGAGATTGAACAACAAAATATTAGCACGAGCTCTCTTCATATATTCCACGATGTTGTAGTCATTGCTTATCATTGTAACAGGATTTGCTAATGAGTTCGGTGGTGTAGCTTTCTCTACTGCAGTGGGAGTGATGGACTTTTGTTGCTTCTGGAAGCATCCTTGGTAGAAGGAGCACTTCCAGACTTATTTTGTGAATTTTGAGATGGGTTGGAAGGCGAAAAAATTCTATGCAACAACTGCTTCTTAATCTCCTGCTCATAAATAGGTCCCTTTCTCCTCAGATTGTAATTGTTAGATGACTACTTGGGGGGAACTTCACTCATTGTTGGCTTATCAACACTTTGTTTGTCAGCGTTGTATATCATACTGAACATGTTTACTAAATGTCCAACACTCAAACTATCTTCAGTCGCGACAGGTTCACTTGTCTCTTCATTCTGCTCAGAGTTTTCTTATGTTAATAAAGTATCAACAAGATTGGTCATCATGGTTCCACTACAAGAATGTATTTTCTAAATGTTTTTCTTGATGAAAAGTGCAAAAATTATCCATGCCCAATCTTTCATACAAAACACCATGTTGGAACTCTGAGCAAACTTGGCTGGTTGTGAAACGTTATTTATTTTGAAGAACGGTGGCCTGAAATATTTGTTGTTAGAAGTTGATGCCTCGCTTGGCCGTCTCTTCAATTCTGAAACTTTGTTTGTGAGCAACTTTAGAGACTTGGTTAAGCTTTCCATGTTGAAATATTCTTTGTGTTTTGTTCTCCTGGAAGAGGCTTAGTTTTTATTACCAGCTTCTTTGGAGTCTTTAGTATTATCATTATTTGCGATGACTCCAATAGATCACAAATTTTTTTCTACAGCAAGAGCTTTTGTGAAGTTTAAGGCTAGTGTTTCTTTCACATCCCTTTTTACAAAAATGGAAATGTTAGTTAGCAAGGAGGATGCGTAATAACCCTTAGTGATATCATCATGAAGTCTCACATCAGTGGGGAACTTATCCAAAAAACACATAAATCTCTAATTAAAATATTTGATTCTTTCTTTATCCCCCACTTCCAAATTCTTGAGTTCTTTCAACAACATGGCGGGAGTTTTATTATGAACAAACTTTTTAAGAAACAACTTCTTAAACTCCCTCCACTTTCGGATTGAATTGGCTAGAAGACTATGATACCATATAGATGCTCTACCTTCTAAAGTATACAGAAAGAGTATGCAAGCATCATCATTGAAATGTATCTCTAACATTCATAGATGCATCTTGAACTCATCTATATGGTATTTAACTTTGGTCTTATTGTCTGGATCGAACTTTCAAAAAAAAAAAAAAAAAAAAAAAAAAAAAATTGGATGTTTGATCATCTTATGAAGATTGTTTGGAATAACAAGCAGCGCTTGGGCCATCCAATCCAAATATACATCAGCCATGTCTATGTCGTTATCCTCCTCCTCATCTTCTGATTCTGAAGAAGCTTCTCCTTCACTGTTCAGATCTGCATTGTGATCAGGATACTCCTCGTTAGAAAACTGAAAATCACCCCCTTCGTTGTCTGGATTCTCCTCAATAGGTGAAATTTCCCTTTGGTTTTTTGTATGATCAACCAGATCCTTAAGGATTGTGATAACTAAATCTCCCACCAATGAAACTAATACTCCACCAGGTGTGACTTCTTCCTTCTAAGGCTTATAAGGCAGAATCATAGCTGTTGAGATTGCAATAAGATGATGGAGCTTAGTGAAAAGAGTCGCCGTCACTAAGTGGGCCCACAGGCTATTTTTGGCGCAAGTCTATTTTTAGACTATGTCTATTTTTAGACATATGGATCATGTCTATGGATTGCAGGTTGTTGTTTATGGATGATTGATCAAGTTGGAAAAAAATAGATGGACTTCTATTTTTAGATCACAGCGGAGTGACTGCTCAGTCTAAATATAGAACAGTCAAATATTATTAGCTCATAATAATATTTAGACTATAAACTTTGTCTTATTCTCTTGGAGCACTTCAGGATGAGCTACGGATGTGGTACATGCAGATCCCAGAAGGAAATACGTGGTTACCTATGGGATGACTAATATTTGCATGCAGGACTTCAGTTAGAACTCAAGTGAGTTGAGTTTAGTGGACTGGAGGTGCAGTTGATGGAGTTGTGTTCAGTTTAGCTTTGTTAAACTAGTTGTATTTAGTCTAACTGGAAAATAGACTAGAGATGAGTTGGGTGAATTAGTTATTAATAATTCACAAGTTATTAACTCATAATACAACTAATGAATACATCAGTTAACTCAGTTGCATGTCAGTGCATGTTCAGTTCAGCAGGGACAGGTGTTAGAGAATCAGATTGCTATCAGTTGTGACTATAGTTGTGCATCAGATCTTGCACAATCAAGGGATTGAGTATGCCAATGAGTTTTCCCACATTGTAGCTTGTGCTCACGTGATTTAGCCAAGGAAATACGTGGTTGCCTTGCAATTATCATCAATTCTCATGCAGGTATTGAGCAGCGGAGGCAGGCAAGCAGCGAAGGAGATTTGAGCCAGTGATTGATTCAGATCTGAGCTGTATTGTGTGTAACAGAGTGGAGATACTTGTGAGAAGTATTATGCTGTGTAATGTTACATGACTCAATCATTAATATACAGATAGTTGGGGTTTTTAGCGAGAGGCTTTCCCCGGGATACATACTGTGTTAAAGTGTGAATGCTCTTGATGTTTTATTGTTATTGATGCTGCTATATTGATGATCAACGTAGAGGAGCTTATGTATTGTGTATGTTTTCCGCAATAGTACATGATCAGGATAATCTCCATTGAATATGTGTTAAATTATTCAAAATTTCTACATAAAGAGAAGTATTCTACAAATTTTGTGTCTTTGTTCCTGTTAATACATCTTGACATGTTATGTATGAATTTCATTTATAATACTTATATGATGTGCGAATGTATGTAATTATGTTGGTTAAGTGAACTCAAGTAAGAACATCAGTTTACGCGGTGCTAACTGTGTTTACCTGATAAGATAAGTAGGATTCTTAAGATAACTTGACAATATGTGCAATACGCTGCCTTTGTAGTGCGAAATTATCTAAATTGAAGGTTAGGGCTACGCGAAGGTCAGTTGTACCCTTTCTCGGAGGTATCGAAGGGAGGAATAAGGGGTTAGGAAGATAGAGCCCTAGAACTTAGAGACGTGCGCGAAAGTAGGAATAGAAGGAATAAATTGAAATCACAAACATCTCAGGGTGCAGAAACTTGGTGCTAGCATCCCCCCATACTGCTTCGGGTGAGACTTCGGTCCGTTCTCCACGGGCTAATGCCGAAAGGGCCAGTAGTGTAGGGATTTGTTTGGCTAACTAACATTGAACCTAGGTCAAGTCCCCTCAAGCGAGCATATTCATTAGCCTCTTAGACACCATAGAGACTAAAACTCTTTTCCACTACTAGCTCAAAAAAAAAACTAACAACTAATTGTGTTAATAAATTATTGAATTGCACCTATAACTCCATTTCCTATTAAATTGAACTGTGGATATGAGGTGTGGTGTATGCACTATGCTTTCGAATGTAATGGGTGATGAATTCTATTGATTGAATATTAGATATTCTATTTCCAAAACTTCTTTTACCCTAATTTGTACATTATATTATCACATTATGATCCCTTTATATTCTCGACAACTAGTTTAGCTTCAAGATAGGGCCTTTGTGGTAGAGTGAGATGCAATCAAAATGACATCAGAAGATGATAAAATGATTAGCCTTGAGGATGTGGTCCTATGATTAGGTGGGGATATTTTGCCCCCACAGGTCTTATGGTCCAATCTGAGGTAGCACTTTGCATGCCTCCCAGGAAGGACTATGTATGCCTAAAAGCTTCTCTAGACATGATTTCTTCAATTGAAAAAAAAAGATCAAAGAATGATTGCTAATTTACGACCTCAAATAAAACTAGGAAAATCAAACTAATCGTTATCAGAAGTTCATAATATTAGATTTTATTTTCCTCTTGGAGTTTGTAGAGAAATTGATTGGATAAACCTAATGCTCATCAGATTCTTGACTCTAAAGTGACAAAGTTAACATGCAGATGGTTTACTATTACATATGTCTGGAGTGGGAAGCACATCACATATATGACTTGAATCATTGTGGATGCAAAGCTACTATTAGAAAACATTTTGATAGTCTGATGCCCCATGTCCCCAGGACAGGACCATCCTTAGTCATGCTAAGTTAGTGTCAGAAGGTTGAGGCTTAACTGTAAGTCTGCAATTGCCTCAATGGTTTGATTCCCTAGGGCCTAATGACTTGAGGTAGGGCCCGCCTATGGTCACAACGTAATGGTATTGAGACCTTTAATGAAATGATGAGTGAGTGTTTCACAATGATATGGATCAATGGATGCAAGAAGCAACATCTGGCCTTAGGCCACGTTCATGATTTTTCAAAGAATTTTATTCCATTGTTGGTTTTAACAATTATTTCAATTCCATTAGGACTGTTGAGTAACCAACATGTTGTAATCATCCCTTTTGCATCCATATGCATTCCATTAGAGATATAAATGTTTGTATAGGAATTTTAATTTTGTTTTCTATGCATCATCGAAAGGTCGGTTAGGCCTCATACCTTGTGGCCTATTTGGAACACTTTCCTATGGAACTTTATGTTGTTTTTGCAAGTAAAGTGACCATACGTGTCAAAATATTTGAGGACAATATTCTCTCAAGTAGAAATTCCATAAAGATGAGCATATCTATTATATAGACTCCCCCTATCATACTTGCCATTAGATACCACAAATATTTCTCATGGTTCCTCCAGTTGTATGTCAAGGTCTCACGAGTCATACTTAGGCTAGCGGAATCTTGATGTATGGTTGTCATAACAATGAAGTACCACATGTGGAACCTAATAGCTCA
>APFE031310596.1:46558-141754 GCA_000404065.3 Pinus taeda
TGTATATGTTTAGTCTTGGAATGAAATGCAGAGTTCTTTGCAAGATGTATGGCACTCTAGCTATCACTATATAACCTGCCCAACTCCTGCTTCTTACCCAATTCATCTAGAAACCTTTGTAACCAAATCATTTCTTTACTAGCCTCTATAGAAGCAACATACTCTACTTCTATTGTTGAAAGTGCAACAACACTTTGGATTTTTGAAACCCAACTGACAATTTTTCCACCTACAGTAAATACATATCCTGTAGTGCTCCTCCTGTTATCCCTGTCACCTACCATATCTACATCAACATATCCTTGTAGAGCAATGTTTGAACCACCAAAGCATAATGCTTGATTTGTGCTACCTCTCAAATACCTGAGAATCCACTTCACCACCATCCAATGTTCTTTTCCTGGATTGTTCATGTACCTGCTTACAACTCCACTGCATGTGCAATATCAGGCCTTGTGCAGACCATTGCATACATTAAGCTTCCAATTGCTGATGCATATGGAATTTTAGACATATGAGCCACTTCTTCCTGAGTCTTGGGACACGCCTCCTTAATTTGAAATGGCTAGCCAAAGGTATACCAACTCGTTTTTCATTCTACATATAAACCTTTTCAACACCTTTTCTATGTACTCATGATTAGTTTCTTGCTACGCATCTCCTTCTTTTCCCTTCTCATACTTGCAATCTTCCTTCAAGTGTCCTTTCTTCCTACATTTCCATCACACTATTCCTGATCTAGACTTGGATATGCCTTTCTTGAATTACTGTGATATCCTAGGCTCTTTCCTCTTTACATTTTTCTTCCCCTAGTCTCTACAGTCAAAGCATTGCCTGATGTCTCACCGGAGCTTTTCCGTCACATTTCCTCGCTAAGGATTGCACTGACAACATCATCAAACTTTAAAGTACTAGATCCAAAGACAGAGTTACTAATGGCCATAACTAAGCCATTCCAACTTTTCTGGCAATGAGCACAGAATAACAGAGCCCAAACTTCATCATCAAAATTTACCATACAAACTTAACGACTTCTAACTGTATTAAAATCACTAATGGTCTGCAACAGATCCACTTCTGCATCTTCATATAAAATAAACGCTTCATAAGAAATACCTTATTTGAGGCCGAGGGTTTTTCATATAGTTTGGCCAATGTCGACATTAAACCCTCTGTTGTCGTTTCCTTTGAAATATTAAACGCTATCAACACCGCTAGGCACAACCATATTGTTTCAAGTGCCTTTTTGTTGAGAATATCCCATTCTGTGTCTATCATACTTGTCAGCTTCTTTGTCTTTCCACTCAATGGTAGGTACAGATCTCTCTGATACAGATAATCTTCCATCTGCATCTTCCACAGATGGTAGTTTTGGTCATTGAATTTTTCGACCCTAAACCTACCATCGTCCGCCATTGCTCCCACTCGAACCAAGAACCCTTCTCTCTTGCAATTTTATTAGCCAAATAGACCTTCGGCTTTAATACCAGTTGTTAGAAAATTATATATTACGGAGCAATGGAACACATAAAATATTGCGGAAATATAAACACAGAAAACTCATAAAACAAGAGAGACACAGATATACGTGGTTCACCCAGTTTGGGCTACGTCCATGGAGAAACAACCAGTTCTTCCTTTTATATTATCCAGTAAACTGAAGAGATACAACCTACAACAGATCTGTTGTAGCACCCTCTTCGCTCTCAATCTCCTCTCTCTTCTTCACTCAGAATATAGATCTACATATATGCAATATAATTCCCTCATATATAGTGACGGGTTGCCTTCTAGGGCAAAAAACCCTAAACTAAACATAACTTCCACCGTCAGATCATTCGCCTAATGAACGGCCCAGATTGACTAGAAATTACTAGAATTTGACAAGGCAATTTACATATATTTTTAGCTTCAAGGGTGTTGCCCCTGAACCCCCGCCAGGGGACCGCTAGCCCCTAGACCCCCCGCGTGGAGGGGTGTACAATCTTACTGGGGTATACATCCGGCTGAGACCTTTGAATACAAAAGATAATCAGGCTCCACACCCAACATTTCCTTGGCTACAAAGTTTAGCACAAGAGAGCAATATACATGAGCTTTTAGATGAATAAGTGGGAATGTCTTGTGGCATGTTTAGCTGCGAAATGTATCAAGGTTTTTCTACCAAAAGGGAGAGGAAAAGTGAGTCTTCAAAAGAGGAGTAATAGTATTGATCTAATAAAGACACACAAACATATACATAAGAATGAATCATTGACCAACTAGAGAAATAGACCACACATAAGCAATGATTGTTAAAAAATACAATAGACCTTCAACAAGATAAGTACTAGAGCCACTGAAATAGTTCAATTTCCTTAGTACAAATGAAAACAATATTCATCGCAAACATTCAAAGAAATGTTTTGCAATATTTACAACATACACATGAAGTGTGATGCCTTAATGAGCTTTGTAATTAAGCAATTATTAGTATAAATAACACCGCTAGCTCTAATAGTAGAGCATTAGAGCATCCACTTGCTCCTCCAAAAGAAATATCTCTCTCTCTCTCTCTTATGCCCAGTAGGAGGATCCAAGGTGAAAATTCCTTTAGAAGACTAATAAGGGTATATATAACACAAATGGGTGATCATTCACCTCCCTTGTGACCCTCTGACTACCCTCATGACTATTTGAATTCTCTATGAACTTTCGACTTCCTACATGACTCTTCACATTACATGGATGATTCTTGGATTTCCACTTCACATTACATTTATCCATTATTGAATTTTCATAATCCACAAAATGATGTGGCAGATGATGACTCAAGACATGACAAGACATGAAACTAGTGACATGGAAAATGTCAAGCCACTCTTTACTGTTGCTTTCTTTCTGTCTTCTTTAGAAATGGAACATGTCCTTCTTCTTCCTCCTCCTCATGGCTTGAAGATAAGGAGTCTTCAATGTGATCTTGATATTCATTTGTTGTCACAATCTACTGTCCCTTTGTCTCTCTTGACTGATTAACTTATTTTCACAGCTTTAAAGGTGTCTTCTAGTAGGATCTCCTTCTCCATCTCCTTCATCATCATCATGTCATAACATGATAGAATACCTGCAACTAAAATCCATTCATGAAAAGACAAAATTAGTATTATAAACCCCTAATCTAACATGCTTCATGGCAACCACCGACTGAGCTAGAATTGGGTGGCAGGCTGGGAGGTAGACTCAAGGATTACGCAATTGCACAGCTCAGGAGGTCAGGTGTTAAGACTGAGCCTTGAGACTACGCAGTGTGCATTTCATGTAGGTCAGGGATTGTCATTTATGGAGTTGATGGGATCAAGAGGTTATGCTGAGAACTTGAGGATGGAGGATGCCCATTGTGAAATTATGGAGGGACAAAGGACAAGGGATTGTGTAGTTGTGCAATTCAAGGGTTCAGGGATAAGGCTTGATGCTTAGGACTGCACAGTGCGCTGAGGAGACTGGATGAAGGTAGGGAGTGCGTAGTTCTGGAGCTCTAGGGTTGGGATTGAGCACTATGACTGTGTGTTGTGAATTTCTGGGAGGTAGGGACTACGTATTGCACATTTCTAAGAGGCAAGGTTGAGGCTTGAGGATTGAGATTGCACAATGAGCAATTTAGGAGAGCTGAGTGATGTCAGGATGCTCAGTCAGAAAGTTTTCTTGACTTGGCTAATTGTGGGATCAGTGAGGCCAAAGTGAAAAATGATAATACTTGAGTATGATCACACACTTAGAACACTTAACAATATAACATAATTCACCCAGAAAACATGAAAAACATGCTTTACTCAGTGCGATGACATTACGACGGTTTACCCCAAGTGCGACTCTAAAGATACACTTTGTGAAAACAGTGACGACACTTGCACAACAATGCTTGAAACTTTGGAAATGAGTGTGATACATGTTTACATGGTAAGAATAACTCAACACATTTATCATCCCTTGAAACAAACCAAAAACACACTTATGTGATGTGTGGCGCTTTCCTATGTTAAAGACGACACTTTGATTTTCTTCATAATGGGACAAGAATACTTAGTGAAAACACATGCAATAAATCTTAATACTTGCATCTACAACATGTAAAGTAAAAGTAGGCTCTAAATTTTGGATGTAGGAAAAAAATTGGAGGGTGTTGTAGCAGCAAAAACACATCCCTCGAGATCTAACTTCCTTTGTCTTGCCAATTATTGAACAAAAAAACGCTACACCCTTGAATGAACCTCTCAGGGACCTCAACAATGAATTCATTGAGTCAGGAGAATATTACTACATTAAATCCATGAAGGTGGTTATCTGCACTGTCCCTACGAAGAGAAAAATTGGAGTTGTCGAGGAGGAATTAGTTATTTTGGAAGGCCCATAACAAAGGATAATCTAAATTGTTGTTGTCTGAAGCACTCATAAGGTCATAATGGACACAAACTATGTTATATGAGCCAATTTAACATGGATATTATTAACTTGTAAGATCCTCCCTCACTCCTTGTTTCTCATATGCAATGTCCAAAGGTGAAGGAAACAAATATCCAAAACAAGTTTAAAGTATTCGTATTCTTCTGATTATAACCCCTCAAAAGTTGCACCAAAGTCTTGTTTTCTACTTATGCTTGCCCATCTTTCTAAGGATGGAATGTTGTAGACCTTTTCAACTTCATGTCCATCTTCTCCCACAATGTAGTTCAATATGCACTGATAGATATCATGTCCCTTTCTAAAATGATGCTCCTTGACATCCCAAAGTGCACCTAGACTTGTCCAAAGAACAGGTTTTATGCTTATTTCCCATTGATAGCCTTGCTAAAGGGAATCAAAACACACATCTTGTTGAACCTATCAACGACCATGAATAGGTAGTCATGTCCCTTCCTAGTTGTTAGTAAACCTCCAACAAAGTCTATGGCAATGTTTTCCCAGGGATGAGTAGGTATAGGTAAGGGATGATATAGACCATGTTTCCTATTAGTAGGCTTGTTGGTATAACAAAGCATGCATCCTCTTATGAGCCTAACTACATTTTCTTACATCTTGGGCCAATACACATGCCTCTACAAGTTGGCCACTATCCCTTACATCAAATTTGTCTACAACCTTGGAGATGTGAACCTCTCTAATTTGTTGTAAACTTCACCTTTGGAAACACATAACTTATCTAGCTTGTTGAGTAACTCATCTTGGATATGGTAGTTAGTGGTGTTGTCGACATCATGCACATGACTCTAGTTCTAAAACTGTTGAAACACCTCCCTGATGTCCTCATCCTCTAAATATGCCTCTCTATATACATCATAGTGCATGGCTCCAGGTGCATAAGAGTTCCCATAACTATGATATTTGATGTGGGTGGCCTTGAAAGCATGTCAACCAACTTGTTTGTGTTTCACTTCTTATACTTGATCACTAAATGAAATTGTTGTAGAAACCCCATCCACTTGTAACTCATGGTTTGTTGTAACTTACTTTGGGCCTTCAAGTATTGTAGTGGTTGGGGATATGTGTGGATTAATTTCTCCTTTCCCATTAGATTGTGCTTCTACTTCTTCACATCTTACACCAGGGCATAAGTATCCTTGTTGTAGGTATGGTAGTTAATAATTCCCCATGAAATAATTCATAATGGTAGCATATAGGCCTTCCTTCGTGCATCAATACCGCTCCCATAACATACCCACTCACATATTTCTCCACTTCAAAAGGCTACTACAAGTTTGGTAATGCCATAATTGGTGCTTGGCTAATCTTATTCTTTAGCTCCTAAAAGTCCCTCTACTGACCCTTTCCCCATTAGAAAATCTTACCACTTTCTGTTATAACATGGTGTGGAACTGCTATAACTGAAAATGAGGATAGGTATTTCCTCGGGTACTGTGTTTCCCCAATGAAACACCTAACCTTAAAAACATTAGTAGGCACTAACCATTTCATGGTGGCATCCATCCTAGCAAGATCTATCTTTAGCTCACTTCCACCTATCACATACCCCAAATACACCAAATATTATTGTTCAAACTCACACTTCTTGATATTTTCTAGTAGTTGGTGCTTCTTTAATATCTCCCAGACCTGCATCAAATGTGCGATATGCTCCTCCTAGGTAGCATTGTATACCAGCATATCATCCAAATAGACAATAAAAAATGATTCTATAAAAGGTCATGGTATATCATTCATTAACCTCGTAAATGTAGCTAGTGCATTACATAGGCCAAATGGCATTACTAACCAAGCATACAAACCTGTCCTAGTTTTGAAGGTGGTTTTCCATGTATCTTCTTCTATGACTCGAACATGGCGATATACATACCTTAAGTCTAACTTGACGAAGTATTTCACTTGTTGTGATTGATCCAGTAGATAATCTATCCTAGGCAAGGGATACTTGTTCTTGAAAGTGATTTTGTTCAATGCTTTGTAAACAATACATATCCACCAATTTCCATCCTTCTTTGGAACAATGATGATTAGTATGCACTTATTCGAGTGAGACATTCTTCCAGTAGTTGTTGCAAGTATTTCTTCACCTCACTTCCTTCTATAATAGACTACTTGTACAACCTAATGTTTGATAATTGGGAGAATGGTAGTAGTTTGATCTCATACTCCACTTCCCTATTTGGTGGTAACCCTTCAGGCTCTTGGATCATATCCATATACAGTTGTCATTTCTATTTCTTAGCACACCCCTCTATAGATTCCTTGCCTCTTATAGACTTTGATACAAATTGACTTTCTCTTAAAAAAATTAAAACGTACTTCTTGTTGTAAGTGATAAATTTCTTGGCTTGGTTTGCACTTACCAATGAAATTTTCAACTTTCCTTTGTGCATGTTGATGGTGAATGATTTTCCATCCTTAATGAGCTCAGCATTGATTGGAGCTCTGCATGAATATTGCATCTTGCGTGTACATGCAGGGACTCCCAAACATGACTCCACATACATCAAGGGGAAAAACATCTAGTTCTACTTTATCAATAAAACCAACATTGATGACAAATATAATTTTGCACTACTTTGTTACCTTCAAATTTGCATCCTTACTTACCCATCACAATGGATATGGGCTTGGATTATCATGAACTTCCAATCCCAATTTTCTCACCAACTTTACTACAATGGGATTCGCTTGCGATCCCGAGTAAAAAAGAGCATCAATATTTTACTTGTTGACCTGTATCTTTATGTGGAAGAGTTTGGCCATCTCTTTCTCTTCCTATTACTAAAGGCTACTTAGATTCACCTCCTTCTACACTGACGTACATAATACCTCCTCATTTATATCCAAGTTTATTTCAACCTAGTTGCTTGAATCAGTGGATGTGAGATTCTTTTCCTTATTGTTTTTTTCTTTGGGTTAAGCTCTGGATACAATTTCTAATACTTCTCCTTTATATGGCCATCAATGTTGGAGTGGTTATAGTGGTTGTTGGAATATATTCACTTGTATGTTGTGGCTACCATATTTTTATCTTTTTTGTCTTTCCACTTCTTCTTAACCCTCTTAGAAGTGTCTTGTTTCTCCTTCTCCTTTGATCCACTTGTTTTCCCTTTCTTCAGGCTTATAATCTCTAGGTATTGTGCCTGTAAAAAAGCCTCATCCACCAATATGGGCTTGAATAACATCATTTTCTTCTGCACATGGTTGTGTGAAACCCCTCGGTTTTGTACATCTAGTTTCTTTTGGGAGATACCCAACAATATGGCCATCTTTATAAACTTTGTGGTGTACAAGTCTATGCTCTACTCCAACTTCTTCCTAAAGTAGTGCCACCAGATCCACTAGTCCTCGACTTTCCCAATAGGGTAAAATTGTGACTTTATGAGGGTCTTTAAGTACTCCCACTTCGTTATTAAAAGATCTCCCTCCCACCTCAAGTTCTTTGTGTGGATTTCCAACCAAGTCAAGGCATGGCCCCCTAATTTCAGCCAAATAAATGAAATCTTTTGTTCTTCCTCAATATCATGGACATTGAAATGCACTTATAATTGTTACAACCAGATATTTAGCTTTAGAGCATCGATCTCACCTTGGTATAACTAGATATCGACCTTTAATTCCATTTTGAATAGGGACTATGAATGATTCACAACACTCAAACTGGGTTGATCTTTTTCGGGTCCTTTCCTCGGTTGTTTCTTTGTTTCTTCCCAATCTGCAAATCTCCCTTTGATATGTCCTCTGCATTAGAACCCCATATTCTCCAAATAGCACAAGTTTATTGCTTAGGGATGACATAAGGAGATTTACACTATAGTTTATATCTATGGCTTGTGCTTATAGCCATGAAAACCTCTCCTTTGCAGGATCAAGAGGGCTATTCAGAGATTTATCGACCATGACTAGGATTTTATGACTTTTGGCTTAGCCAATCTAGATACCTTGCAAATATACAGAATGTACCAAAATAATCCTACTATGATACCAATTTGATTTATAAATTGTCTTGTATATTCTAGTAGATGGTTCGCACAACATATCTGATAAAACTATATTTAAAAATATGAAATCTACACTATTAGGGTTTTATTTATCATTAGACTTACAGATTTGTAGATTAATGTTAATAGTGTATGCATGCAAATTAAAATTATGTATAAAATAGAGAACAATGAAATAAAAAATAACAAACCAT
This sequence comes from Pinus taeda, assembly GCA_000404065.3. Taxonomy (NCBI): domain Eukaryota; kingdom Viridiplantae; phylum Streptophyta; class Pinopsida; order Pinales; family Pinaceae; genus Pinus; species Pinus taeda. Next base: position 55,215 of record APFE031310596.1, read on the forward strand.
GATTTGACACAAAATATTACTTAGGAAACATTGTTGGGAGAAAACCGAGCTAGAAGGTGAGGCCACTCTACTCTCTTTCTCCAAATAGAAAATGGATGTGAGTATAAAGTAGTATGGTTTGTGGAATGTTGGCTACTATAGTGCACAAATCCTCTCTTTGATCTCTATCCCCTATCCCTCTCATCTATTTTTTCTCGTCTATGGAACAAATTCACACGAAAATAATGGAACCCCCTTTCCTTCTAGTGGTCCAGTTATAACACATCCCAATAGCCTACTAGTGGTTAGGTTTGACTACCTCAACTCTTAAGAAAAGTTACAATAGGTGTAGGTTTTAACCCTATACAAAAATTACCTACAAACAAATTCTTAAAATACAAAAATAAACAATGGTGAGAAAAAAAACAAATATACAAAGAAATTTTCCCTTGGATCCCAAAGTCGGGACTACCAAATTGATTTTTCATTATATTCCTTTCAATGTTACAATATGTGTGTGTGTGTGTGTGTGTGTGTGTTTAAGCATTCATAAACCCCAATCCATTAACCTTGGATTAGAACATAATTGTAGTTCCCTTGGCCAGATCTACAAAATACCATGGGTAGAAAACCATCATGCCCAAAACCATGTGCAAAACCCATGCACAAAACCATGGGTAGGTTTTCCCACTATCTTTCAGTTCACTCCCCATCCTTGTGTCCACCCAACTATTATTGGGTCTGGATTTATTACAGTTAATTGAACAAGGTAACCATCAAGAACATGTATTCATTACCAAGGATTGATGACTTGTTCGATTGGTTGAAGGGAGCAACAATGTTCTCGAAGATTGATATGAGATTGGGATATCATCAGGTACACATTAAAGAAGAGAACATCTACAAAACTGCTTTCTAGAACAGGTATGAGAATTATGAGTTTGTTGTAGTTCCATTTGGTTTGACTAATGCTCCAACTATGTTTATGTGCTTGATTAATAGTGTATTGAGTCCTTATCTGGACAAGTTTGTTATTGTATTCATTGATGACATCTGGAGCATGTCAAGCACTTAGCAGTAGTGTTGAGATTACTAAGAGAGAATCAGTTCTATACTAGGCTTAGAAAATGCAGTTTATTTCAGACAAAGGTACATTACTTGGGACATGTTGCTTCCAAGGAAGGTATAATAGTGGATCTAGAAAAGATAAGAGCTATCGTGGAGTGGGAAGCTCCTAGAAACGTGGATGAGGTAAGGTCATTCATAGGGTTAGCAAATTATTATAGGATTTTGATCGGGAACTTCTCTCGCATTGCATATCTAATTACATCACTATAGAGGCATGGTAAGAAATTTGAATGGATAGAGGAATGTGCAACAAGTTTTGAGCAATTGAAGCAGTTGTTGACAAATGCTTCAATGTTAAAGATTGTAGATCCAGATAAACAATTTTTGGTGTGCACAAATGCTTGCAAGAGAGGAATTGGTGGAGTCCTTATGCAGGAAGGATAAGTAGAGTGCTATGAGTCACGATAACTGAATGAGCATGAGCAAAATTATCTGACACATGATCTTGAGTTTGCAATGATCATCCATGCTTTGAATATGTGGAGACACTATCTTCTTGGTAGGTGATTCATATTGATGAGTGATCATAGTGGATTGAGGTATCTATTTGACCAACCAAGTCTAAATTCCAGGCAAGCTAGATGGTTGGCCACGATTAGTGAGTTTGACTTTGAGATCAAGTACATCAAGGGTAAGGAGAACAGGGTTGCATATGATCTTAGAAGGAGAGTACAAGTGAATCACATAACAACTATAAGTTCTTATGGGATAGACATACAAGACCAGATCTTACAGGTAGGAAAATAGGATGATAAGTACATTGAGCTTATGCATAGGTTACAACAGGGTACAGGTGGTTAGGATGTGGACTATAGTCTTACAGTAGATGGTTTGGTCAAATTTAGGGACAAGATATATTTTTCGAATGATAGTGAGCTCAAGAAGACGAGAGTTTCAAGCAAAATCGTATTCAAGTCACCCAGGATACCAAAAGACCTTGACAACAATGAAGAATTTTTATCATTGGCCGAATTTGAAGAAGGACGTAGCAGAGTTTGTGGCTAGATGTTTGGACTGTCAGCAAGTGAAAGAAAATTTTAAGCATCCAGGTGGACTACTACAACCGATTATGATTCCAGAGTGGAAGTGGGAGGTCATTTCCATGGATTTCATCATAGATTTTTTGAGGACATATAAACAATATGATTCCATCATGGTTGTGGTAGACAGGTTGACAAAGGTAGCACACTTCGGTACAATGAAGTCTACTTATTCAGCTAATGTTGTGGCACAGGTATTCATCAGAGATGTAGTGAGGTTGCATGGTGTTCCAATAAATATTGTGTCAAATAGGGATCCTAAGTTCACTTCCAAGTTTTGGAAGGAGCTATTTCCAGATTTGGGGACAAATTTGGCCTTCATCACAACTTATCATACGCATATACAAGGAAATACAGAGAGGGTCTATGGGATATTGGAGGACATGTTGACGATGTATGTGATGCATCAACAACGAAAGTGGGAAGGGTATCTTCTACTGGTTGAGGTTTCTTACAACAATGGGTACTAGGAATCTTTGAGGATGAGTCCATTTGAAGCATTGTATGGGAAGAGTTGTAATACTCCCATCAATTGGAGTGATTTATTGAACATGGTGTTGATTAGACCGGACATGTTGGCAGAGATGGAACAAGAAATGTAGGTAATAAAGAGGAATTTAAAGGAAGCATAAGACATGCAGAAAAGTTATGCAAAACGAAACAGGTTGTTTAAGAGTTTCAGGTTGCAGAAGAGGTGTATTTTCACATCAATCCCAAAAAGAGATCCTTGAGGATTGGATCATGTGCTAAGCTAACACCTTGGCTTTGTGGACCTTTCAAGATTCTTGAAATAATTGGACCAGTAGCCTATTGACTTGCACTGCCTCCAATAGTGAAAGCCCATGATGTTTTCCATGTGCCATTGCTTAAGAAGTATGTTAAAGATGTTGATCATGTGATTCATTGGTTTGTATTGTAGGTGGAGCCATATGGATAATTCTAGCCGAAACCTTCGTTTATATTTTAGAGAAAGATTCCCATGCTCCGAAACCAAGCAATAGAGCAGGTTAAAGTGCAGTGGAAGCACTTTGGGCCCGATGAAGCTACATGGGAGATGGTAGATCATATGTGGGCTATGTATCCTTCTATATTCACTTGTTCATCGAATGTTTTTGGTATATGTTTTGGTGTGATGTTTTAGTAAATGTACATATGTATATGGATGTAAATATCACCATGAGTTGTGATATAAAGCTCCAATAACCAAAATGGGTGTCATGTTGTTATGTGTCATGTTGGTTTCCTTCTCAGCAGGTTGATCATTGTAAATACTACATCAAGTCAAGTTAGAAAGATCCATGAGAAGTATGTTTTGCTTCCAGCAGTCTTGTTGGTTGTAGGTGTCACTGAACACCGAGGACAGTGTTTCCCCAAGGGAGGAGGTTTTGTAGCAACCCTAGTCAAAATTCCATGTAATAAAGTTAATAAAGGCAAAATAATAACCAAGGTCATGGGACACGTTCCAGGCTTAATGTTAAGCAAAACATTCTAGTGTGGGTGTTCATTTGGTTTATTATGGCTAAGGAAATTGGCAAAGGCAAAGGCTTTGGAAAGGCATGAGGCATTAATTGGCATTTGATTTATGAAAATAATGGAAATTAGGATAAAAAGAAGGTGAAAGGTCATAGGTTGCATGTGAGGAGGAAAATAAAATAAAATAATGGAAATTAAAGAAAATAGAGGCCTCGTTAATAAAAAGGCTTCTAAGGATCAATTGATCCCTTTTTCCAGTTCAATTTTGGAGCTCTCTCTCTATTCTCTCTCTCACACACTCTTAGACACTTAGAGATTCTTCGAGCACTCTAGTATTGGATCAAGGAAATAAAATGAAGGACTAAGAAGGAAAAGGAAAGCAAATATCAAGTAAGGAAGAGCAGGATCAAGCAACTACAACGAGATTATTTGCAGGTATCGATTTGCATGTGTGATTTCGTTGCTAGTTTTGGCATGCATGGTACATGCATGTGTGTATTTGGTTCTCTTGTTGTCATTGACATGTGTTTTTCCAGGTGTGACAATGTTATTCAAATTTTCCTTTCCATTTACGGATAGCCATGGTGTGATGTGTTCTCTTGTATATGGTTGAGTTGGATTACTAGATAGTTTCGAAACAAAGTGAGGTGGTCTCTGAAATAACGAACACAAGTTCTAGGAATCCCTGGACTAGACTGTGATTGTGGTAAAGATGGATTTTGTGTGCCTCGGTCGGCCTAGGAATCCTTGACTGGTGAATGGAGGGATATATGGTAAAACCTATAGGTGTGTGCCCTCGATCAAGCTTAGGAATCCTTGACTGCTGAATGGCGGGATATATGGTAAAGTCTAGAGGGTTGAGTCTTGATTAGGCCTAGAATCCTCAATTGTTGTATGGTGTGATATATAGAAAATCCTAAAGACTAGGATATAGGAAACTTCTTCACGGTGTAGGTGGAGAAATCCGGTGGCATCCATGCTGGTTTAGGGCCTAGTGATCTGGTGGGGATCGCGGTAAAGCCTGAGGAAACCTGGTTGGCTTTGGTTTCGAGTCCCACATCAATGCTTGGAATATGGAACGAGGGTGATTGGTTGAAAGAAATATTTGGTTCAACCAATCTATGTTCGGGTGGTTCGTGGAAGTCCCATACCTGGTTGGATTTTGCATTCATTAATAACATATATTTTTCCTTGGTATTTCATGTGTAAATGTATTGGCTTATATGTGGATTTTATTGTTTTTATATCTTTTTTATTTTTGTTGGTTATATGCTGGTTATGAGTATGTTTTATGAAAAACTTGATGTATGGACCTCATCATGTTTTAATTAGTAATTGAAATGACAATGAAGACGTGACCTAATAGATGATAATGCAACTATTGTGATATAGAAGCAATGCTTCTTTACGATTGTCAGATAAGTATGAGACCCCTATGCTCAGATCTGTTATTATGACCTATAGAATAGATATTTGTGACATGTTTGACAAAATGTCTATCATGGATAGTAGGGGTCCAGTCTAGTCATTGATTAAGTGTTTGCATTAGTACCTTTGTTTTAATGTCATTTATCATTTCTGAAACTTTCATGAACTTTTGGGCAATGGCCTAACTCTAGGCTCTGAAAAAGTGGCACAGAATCTGGGGTCACTGGCTTAGAACTAGCTGAAAACGTCCATAGTTGTTGGCATGCCCTTGCTATGGGAGCGACTAGAAGGCCTCATTTGCATGCATGGTTTGTCATGGGAGTGGTTGGGGGTCCATATCAGTGAAATGTCAAGTTGCCTCAGGGGTTGGTGACCTGGAAGGGTTGATTGGCTCCTGAAGGTTCTATAACATGTGTGAAAGGTCAAATTGGTTTGGTTTTGTCGGTTCCACTTCCTTAACTATACACGGGGAGTTGAATCACATCATAGTAGCCTCTTGTCACATGTTTACCTCAACAAACTTGTTAACTTGGGTAAATGTGGGAGGATGGTGATACACCCTTGGGTAAATGTGGGAGGATGGTGTTACACTCGAGATGAAATCAACATATCAAAAAGATCAAAAATTTATATCAATTTCATTTTATGCAGTGGAACTGCAACAATCATGGAAATCATGGCCTACATGTATGGTTCAAAAATTTGTCCCTCCGTTTTCTTACTCACATAATCCATCATGGAATACTCCCACACTATGGAAACCATGCCAACCTCAATATAACTCCCACCGACCTTGCTCACAGATTTTGCATGGCTCATCTTATGATCACATGGCTACTTTCCCTCACATTTTACCACAAACGAATCATCCATACTTTCCATGAACTCTTCAATAACATCTTGCTTTCCTATCAAGACCAGCCACACAACCCAATCAACTGCATCATCAAATCCCTTCACGCCCTACACAAATTCCTGCTTAATCCATTCCACACCATCCCAATAATAAATTAGTACAACATGGTTACAATGTTGAACTACAAAATTAACTTGCCTTTCCCACCCATTTTATCTCACCTACACCACTGCATAAAAATTATACTAGGTCCAAGAAGGTTTCAAATCCAAAAGCTACAGAAATCATGGAAGAAATTGAAGTTTCTTCTAGTCTTTATTAGTAGGTAGATGATATAAACAAGACATGGTTAACATTTGATGATGAAAAAATACCAGAATCATAAATTAAAGAATTCCTTGCACCATTGTCACCATATGTACATCCCTTATGCATTCAGTAAGATCAATTTTCTAAAAAACTTCATGATATTACAACTATAGGAAATTAAGGAAGTGAATGTTATTTTGAAGCTTGGTTTCAATTTATCATTACTCTACAACATCACTCCATGCTTCAGCAATTTTTGACACCATCCTTTCAAGAGAAATTGGTCTCTCATATCCTTGTATTCATTAAAGTATGTTTTTTAGATTTGGGTATGAGCATACTTGAGACCTTGATTCGGAAATGGATCCATTAGAAGTACTCTTATACTTGAATATATCTCATTTTCCAAGTAAAGTAGGGTAGGATAATAAAATAAATAAAATATATATGCATACTATTGATCCTCCAAAATTTTCTCTTTTTTACAGTTTATCATATATATTTCACTCATTTTTTCCAATTACCTTCATACCACCATACCTCTATTTTGATTTGAAAACTATCATAGCCATGCAAATGCAGTAATAAGGTCAAAGTCCATTATTGTCTCAAATCTACATGTTTTGCTTCATGAAATTGATTTTATTATGCATAAGCTAATGAATGTTGCATATTCCCTAGCTCCACTAACATTCATCAGGTAATTCAAAGGTTCTATAAGATCACATAAGCTATAAATCAGCTGAAGCATATAGGAAGTTGCAAATTGGGATATATTTAAATTTAGAAAACTATAAAGTAGCAAAGTTGCATACATGCAAAACAAAAAATTGAGATATAAGGACAGTTCATTATTTAATATTCTTAAATTGGAGCATGTGGTCTTCACTGGGGGAGAAATACTATAACATGTGGGTTCATATTGGGGGATATATATTGAGGAAAAAATGACATAATATATTGGGGGATATATAGGGGGTAAAGGATTTTTATATTGGAAGGTATAAAAAATGGCTCAAAATTAATGAAAAAATATAAAGGGGTATAAAAAAAATGTTAATGAAAAAATGTATACCTACAATATCTAGTGAAAGTGGGGGTTTTTAAATTGGGAAGGTGTAGTGGTTTCATATTGGTATGGGGTTAAATAATGTGATTTTTAGAGGTAATTTCCAAGATGTAATCAAATTAGGGGTAATGTTTAGTATGCCACGAACGCACATGACATGTCAGAGGTACATTGAGTGAAGCCTCCGTGAATTGGAGTTGGTAAGATAATTTATTGACGGACAAATATTTAATCAACGAAATGAAAAGATAAGAGATACCATGACAAGTTATGCAGGGAAGGGAATGAACTTCAATTTCAAAATTATTGATAAAATCTTTGGAAACTAAATAAGGAGGTACATAAATATGCAAGTAATATTTTAATTGTTATATCTATTTAAATAATTTAACACTAAAATTCTAAATGCTTGTATCATCTATGAAAATTGTATAAAACTAGAAATAAGCATTCTTAATAGTACATTATATTTTATACTAAGTTGATAGGGACCCTTGATATATTAAACTATTCTCTCCATGAATTTCAAATATCAATTCTAAATGGTCGATTTTGCTTGAATTAAAATATCACAATAACAATGAAGGAGATATTAGAAAAACAATAACAATAATGTTAGATTTAAATAAGGTCACAATAACAATTACATTAAAAGATCAAAATTTAACAATGAAAGAAATAAAATACAAATAAACTCAACAACAACAACATTCTCCAATGTATCATGTTCATTATAAGTTTAACATGGCATTTACAACAATTCAATATATTTTGTTCATTTTTTTCGCACAATTCCCAAACTAGATGAAGAGAGATTTATTCATCTATTTTTCATGGGAAGGATTTTTTTGTGGCTGCAATCAGCCTCCTATAGACAGCCTCTGGGTTGGAAGGAAGACTAGTGCCTAGGACATCCTAAATGAGTGCTTGCAGATTTGCAAGAGCTGTCACACACACTCAATATTTAAATTTCGCTGAAAACAACGATTCAGAACCCTCCTCTAGAAGACGTTATAACCATCAAATGAAAAATTAACTCATAGAAACACAAATGCGATTGTACGGTGGTCTTCATCACCTGGGTTTGTAGCTTAATAGATCACTGTAGTAAATGGATTAGGAGGATTAAATTAATAAATTAGAAAGAAATGTATTACACAGGGCTTAACCTTGAGAATCCTATGTAGTAAAAATCAGAATGAAATGGGGGAAGCAGAGATTAAAATGGATGCAAAGATACGTAGTATGCTCTTTAAGGATTTGATTCCCATGTATTTACAGGCATTATACATCAATATTTGACCTCAACGAATCCATACATTCATGAGAAAAACATCTAGCACTACTTACGATGTGATCTGAGAAGAAAATGAAACACATATGAAGACACATAGCGAGAACACATACTATAACCTGAGGTGAGCTGGAATCCGCACCAAAATCTTGTATTGATTTTCAACAGAGCAATCAAACAGCGATAATGCACATAGCTTCTCTATTGGAAATAAAATTTTCACAAAGTTCTCAACCCTTTTAGAGTCTCTTCTCATAGTATTTATAGAGCTCCTGAAGGAAACCCCGTTATAAAAAATATTCTCTCTTGATTTTGTTCCAGAGAATCATTATACCAAAATTAAGCATGCCTTGTAGCGCAATTGTCTATAACAGAAAATGTAACTATCTTGGGAAATAAAATAGTTACATAAAAGTAAAAGTAAAGTGTCATGATTGACACAATTTGCAATATCTTCAAAGTTGTTGGGAAGGAGGTGGCAGCTACATCGAGGGGTCGATGATATAGAGCATAGGTGGATCCATGATCTATTGACACCTCTCCCATAGTAACAGATTTGAGAGAGGAGAATGGAAGAACAACTAATGTGAGATTTTCAAATTGGTGAGGTCTAAGTAGTCCAGCCTGGCCCTAAATAGAATTTTTATCAATCCAAGCAATTGAAAGTCTCTCTTGAGATAATTTACCATTGTTCTCCCATTTAGAGTAGCAGTATTCTCATGGAAGGATTTCGTTCTATTTTTAGCTTCCACGAGTCATTGTTTGTACTGATCCCAAAGGCTTAACTCACCCAATTCCTAATAGTTGGGCAACCTAACCCTAATCAATGCTTCAAACCCCTGATTTAAAGCATCTACCTTCCTTGCCACTACTCTTAAGCGTTCTTTGGCTCTCACTTTAGCTTCCTCCTTTCAGATCATCTTAGTAATTTCCATGATGGCCACCACTCTAGCCACCACGTCAACAGGCCTCAACTCACTAAGTGGCCTCTCATTCACAAACTTGATGAACTTTGGTGCAACCTGGGAATTCTTTATCCATCCTCCTTAGTTGTCATGATGGAGTATTCAAAATCTTTAACTGTTATTTTTTGTTCATGCATCATGTTTATGAATTCCCAGTTCTTTTCCATCTCCTCAATAATCTCATCCCATACAAGTTCTTTTGGCATGCAGTAGTGACATGTTCCCTTTTAACTTGTGCTTCAACTCTGATATTTGTTGCTTAGCTTCTAGTATATTCTTGCTAAGGATCTCAGCATTAGTCTTGTTGATCTCTCCTTGTTTCTCCTTCTCAGCCAAGTTTTTTCTGGGCAGTTTCTAGATATCTTTGTACCATTTTTAACTCCCCATCTGAAAGTGGAGTTCAGTAAGGGTATTGGTTAGCTACTTAGTAAGATTGTGGGGATCCAGAAGGATGATGACCATGCACACATGTGAGTCAATCTTTTGTTGCAGCTTGGAAATCATTTGCTTGAGGGCTACAACCTCATTGTTCCTATCAATGATCTCATTGGCCAAGATCTCTTTTTCTGCCTCTACCTACACTAGATCCATCAAGGTCTAGACATTTTCGCTACCTGACATCTTGATATTTTGTTTTAGCTCTTGAATCTCTACTTGGGAACCCTTGAGTAGAGTCTCTATAGCTGATCTATCTTTGGGATTCACCCTAAGCTTCACCACCAACTCCTTGAAGTTTTCATTTTGTATGTGAAGATCACGGGAATTGGCTTTCTCTTGCTTCAGTATGTGTGAAAAAAATTTCCAGTAGTGTTTCTGCCTAGCTAATGGTCAAGGTGTTCTTATTCAGCTCATTGTATAACATTTCCCCAACCTGCTTGTGGAAATTTTATTTTTTTTTGGGAGGGGTATACTTCCCATATCTAAAGACACGTCCAAAGCTTTGAATTGGGATTTTGAGGGCAGGGACTAGGGTGGAGGATGTTGCAAGGAAAACCTCATTTGGTTCCTCTCTAAATCCATTGCAACCAACAACCTAGTGTGATAGAGGGATGAATGAAATTCTACATGTTGTTGCATCTCCTCTCTCACTTTCTTATTGCTTTCTTTAATGACCTTGAAGGTATTCCAGCTTGACCCTAGGACTGATGTGCTAGCAGCTACACCTAAAATAGCTATCTGTGAAGAAGACAAGGTAGAATATTGAGATAGATCTTCCAAATAGATATGAAAACCTGGTTGATCTGAACCTTTCTCCACTAGGCTTGTTTCCAACTCTTCTTCTTCTTCTGCCTTTTGAGTCTTAGCCTTCTTAGATGAGGAACCCCCTAACATCTCGGTATTTGTAATATGATGCATATGCCTCTTTTGTGCTTTGCCTTTATCAGTCAGAGTTTCAATCTCCATATTCGTGTCAAGAGGCCATGATTAAAAGTTAGCTTCCCATTCTACCTCAGGTTTAGACTCATGCAAATAAGTTGAAGCCTTTATCTTTTCTCTCCTCTGAGCAACGACACCATGAGGTTCATACTGCCATACCTCTCCTAGGTCAAAATTCATCTTCGTAAGCAAGGCCTATCTGGCATTAATAACAAAAGGTCCCACATGCATTCCTAATTTGAACATATGCCCCTTCTTTGCAGGGACAAAGTGGAGCTGGTTTGTAGCTAGAATTTCCCTAATGAATTCTAAATCAAATATCCTCATAGGCATGAAGACAAGTAGGTGGTTGGGGGAGAGTTCACACTCATAGATCCTGATCTTTGTGTTGTCTTCAAAAAAATACCAGTCCCCCACTCTAGTGTTCTTGCTGAGCTAAAGGAGTTCTTTCTACTGGGGGAGAAATTTGGGATGAGGCACACCATGAATGATCCTATAGGAAATGGCCATATAGGTGGAGATAAGTTGTGAAAAGTTCTAATAATCTAGTCTTTTTCTAACAGCCACGTCCCAATAAACTCACAGAAACATCAATACGACTGTATGATGACCTTCATCACCTGGATTTGTAGCTTAATAAATCATTGTAGTAAATGGAATAGGAGAATTAAACCTAGAAGGGAATATATTACACAAGTCTTAACATTAAGAATCCTATGTAGTAAAAATCAGAATGAAACGGAGGAAGTAGAGATTAAAATGGGTGCAAATATACGTAGTATGTTCTTTAAGGATTTGATTTCAATGTCCATAAATGTGTTATATATCAAATTTTGACCTCAACAAATCCATACATTCACGCAAAAAAATAAATAAATAAATAAATAAATAAATCCAACACTAGTAATGATATAATCTGAGAAGAAAATGAAACACACATGAAGACACATAACCAAAACACATACTATAAACTCAAGTAAGTCAGAATCGCCAAAATCTTGTATTAATTTTCAACAAAGCAATCATACATCAATAATGCACAGAGCTTCTCTATTGGAAAGCAAAATTTCACAAAGTTTTGAACCCTTTCAGAGTCTCTTCTCATAGTCTTTATAGAGCTCCCGAAGTAAACCCCGTTACAAAAAATATTATTTCTTGATTTTGTTCTAGAGGATCATTATACCAAAATTAAGCATGCTTCGTAGCACAATTGTCTATAACAAAAAATGTAATTGCCTAGGGAAATAAAATAGTTACATAAAAGTAAAAAGTAAAAGTGTCATGATCCACACAATCTACAATATCTTCAATGTTTTTGGGAAGGAGGTGGTGGCTGCATCGAGAGGTCGATGATCTGGAGCATAGGTGGATCGATGAATTGTTGGCACCTCTACCATAGTACCAAAATTGAGAGAGAAGACTAGAAGAACAACTGATGTGAGATCTTAAAACTAGTGAGGTCTGAGTAGTCCAGCCTAGCCCTAAATATATTTTTTATCAATCCAAGCTACTGAAAGTCTTTCTTGAGATAAATGACCATTGTTATCCCCTTTAGAGTGGCAGTATTCTCATGGGAGGAGTCTGCTCTGCTTTAGGACTCCACCAGTCATTGTTTGTACTGATCACTCACCCAATTCCCAACAGATTCGCAACCCAACCCTTATCAATGCTTCAAACTCCTTATGTAAAGCATCTACCTTCCCTGCCACTACTCTGAAGAATTCTTCAACTCTCAATATGGATTCCTCCTTTTAGATCATCTTAGTAATTTACATGATGGCCCCCACTCTGTCCACCACATAAATAGGCCTCAACTCATTGAGGGGCCTCTCATTCATGAACTTGATGAACTTTGGTACAAAATAATAATTATTTATCCCATCCTCCTTATTTGTCATGATGGAGTATTCAAAATCTTTAACTGTTATTTTATGTTCATGCATCATGTTTATGAATTCCCAATTCTTTTCCATCTCCTCAATAATCTCATCTGATACCAGTTGTTTGGCCTGCAATAGTGACATGTTCCCTTTTAACTTATTGTTATACAGGAAAATGACCTCCTCATCATCTCAGAGGAAGACATTTTGACTGAAGGTTTGACCAAGTTCACAGTCCTATTTGCTAGGGTAACGCTCCCCAGGAACTAGCAGGATGAGTTATAACGCTCCCCATGCATGAGCTAGAGGTGTTAGTCCCTAGGGTAACTCTCTGTGTTGCCTTAAGGGCAGTGTTAGTCAACTTTTGTGAGGTTTCAGAGGTCAAAGGAGTAGGTTGACTAAATAATATCCCACTTTTTACTCATATGTCAACCCGAAAAGCAGGAAACATCCATGTTCAACCTAGTTAAGGATATTGTTATTTCTAACAGAGTCTAATAGAAAGGGAAATAGCAATAAAGCAAGGAAACATCCTAGATTTTGCCAAAGGGAACTCATGAGAGAATTGACAAGGATTAGCCTCTCATTCTATATATTGGAGGCTTGGGGACTTGTGAAAAAGGGGGTCGGAAAAGTCTAAAGGTTGAAGGATTGCCAACTTATTGTCGAAACTTTGTATGAGACATAGTGGTTTACTAAGATGTTAAGAAGAGAGAAAGAGAGAGAGAGAGGATATGGAGGAGTAAGGGGAGCTTGATTCACTAGATGGTTGTAATCATCCTTTCCTATTATTAATATAGACGTGCAGTTATGTTGTCTACTCTATGGTGTTTATATTGTGTTTCAGTTATGTATTGATGCAAAGCCATAGTTTATGAGTAGCTTAGATGCATGTTATTTGATATCCTTATGTATTATTGTTTTGATTATCAAAGTTTATATGTTGTAGTATTACTTCTTGTCTTGTCTATATGTCGGTATTGATCTAGGAGCTAGCAAAGAGGTCTTCCGCTCCACTACATTGGGTTCTCCACCAAAACTGCATAAAGATCTGAGGTAATCTCTTCCATCCTTCTTTGAATATCACTCATTAATATGGATATGTATATACCTATTTGTGCCAGTTGCAGTTAATATGATCTGTCTACCAAGGATCTCGAGAAGATCCTTAAGGGTATTCTAGCCACAACCACTCGTGCATTAATCCTAATAGCAGAATTGGTGACTCATATTGAGTCAAATATGGTCGTTTATGCAATTCAACACTAAAAATTCTTCATCGGAATATAAGTAATATTGAAAACATATCAAAATGGCGTATGATAGACAACATAGGAATGAAAAACTTCAATTTCAATGACTAACTAGGGTGAGTCATACCTCCAAAGGGACTATAAGAAGGCTTGTAAGCCTTCATTTTCACCATTTGAGTTATGTGAGAGTGTTCTAGAGTGAAAAAGGAGCAGATCTTCCCCGAGTGATTGCTAGCAATCTAGGCGACCATTCGACGTGTTGTCTATCCCAGGTAGATGGTCTAACCCTCATCTTGCATTCTAATACCTTTTTTCAGCTACATTTGGGGTGAAAATTTTGATTTTGGGTAGGCCATAGATAGTTTTTTGCACCTAACACTACCCCCCAAGGGCCACAGGGCATGCTAACAATGGTATGAGTGCTAACGATGGTAAAACTCCTATGATGACAGTATGAGCGCTTTCTTTTTTGGGACCTTTTCTCACTCTTAAATTGAAAAATCCCCAAGTCTTTCCCTTCTTTGGGCTCGTTAAATCTACGAAGAAGGCATGGGCAGTTCTTTTATCTCTTTTTCCTCGCTCATTAAACTGAAAAAGATATATCAAGTTTTCTTCATTTTACTCGTTAAAAATTGATGAAGATTTATTGAGTTTGTCTTCGCATGACTCATTAAAATTTCACGAAGAATATCGAGTTTACTCCATCCCCTCGTACTCGTAACAAAATGAGGAAAGCGTCTACTGATCATAGGTTTATCACTTTATCTAGACTCAATAGACTAACTTACGAAAAATGAACTGTGTCGGGTCTACTATTAAACCTTTATCACACCCGGTTAACAACTATGACAAAGGGACCCCCCTGGAGTTGCTCTTTACAATCTTTTTAGACTCTCTAAATATGAAAATACCACAAAGTTTACCCGTTTAGACTCATTAAATTTAATCAGATGGGGAAAAATTGGACAACACAATTGCTCTATGTCTATATTTGGAAATATTTTTTGGTAGCAGTCGTTCCCTTGAACATGGCACTCCCTAACAAAACATCCTTTGTGACAGCCTCTCAAATGAACCTTACCAGCCTATGAGTTTAGCCTATATACTTCGATGTTCCTGCATCCTTGTATCCTAACACTCTATGGTGTTCATGAGTCTAAAGCTACCTAGTTAAACCTTTGTGTCGTGCCTTCTATTGTTCTAGGGATCCCTTTATCCTCTACTTGCTGTATCAATGTCACTCATATACTTCCATCATGCCCTCTATCGATTTGACCCATTGCTCAAAATTTATCTTAAAAAGAAATCATTCGTGTCCCGTTTCATATCAACTAATGTAGGACACATTATTGCCTACCTTTCGACAAGTCTCTTCCTATCAAATTAATCACTCTATCTAGGAAGCAGATCCATAGACATATCAGTTCCTTGGAACTTGTTGACATTAGTGGTAGGTTACCTTGTGTTTGATCAGGGGGTTTTCATTATTGGCTCTCGATTGAAATGATTCTACGAGTGTTCGATGACAACATCATTATTCACACTAACTATATTATATTGCGCATCTTGGAGACCATCCTCATTATCGGTGGCCATCCTCGAGTCTATTAACCATTTTCATTATTGACTGGTACTCAAATGACTTCGGACATGTTCGACCTCAACACATTTATTCACATCTGTCAAAATATGTTGTTGAGATGAAGCGACGATAAAGACCTTGGGTAGAGGCTTACATCACTCAGCCTTGTTTCCTCTCCCAAGTTGCATATTGTTTTTCGAAGATAGCTCGTCAAGGTGATCCTATCTTGACACAGTTCCACATTGTGCTTATCGGTGCACATGATCGTCATACCTCCTTGTTGAGAAATCACTTTTACATGGCCACTGAGCATGGGAATGCCCGACTCAGGACATGATTTTAGATTTTAGCATATGTGGTTGTATCAGGTTTCTCGTAGTCCCGAAGCTCTGATCCTCTCTCTCTTTTTTCCAACACAACAATTCTAAAGTATTTCGACCATCATCTTTGTCTCTGAAATCACACTTTAGGGTGCATCTGTTATACAAGAAAATTACCTCCGCTTCAGCTCAAAGGAGGAAGATAGTTTGACAGAAGGTTTGACCAAGTTCACAATCCTATTTGCTAGGGTAACGCTCCCCAGGAACTAGAAGGATGAGTTATAACGCTCCCCATGCTTGAGCCAAGGGCGTTAGTCCCTAGGGTAACTCTTTGTGTTGCCTTAGGGGCAGAGTTAGTCAACTTTTGTGAGGTTCTAGAGGTCAAAGGAGCGGGTTAATTGAATAATATCCCACTTTTTACTCATATGTCGCCCGAAAAGCAGGAAAAATCCATGTTCAACCTAGTTAAGGATATTGTTATTTCTAACGAAGTCTAATAGAAAGGGAAAGAGCAACAAAGCAAGGAAATATAATATCCTAGCTTTTTCCAAAGGGAACTCATGAGAGAATTGGCAAGGATTAGCCTCTCATTATATATATTGGAGGCTTGGGGCATTGTGAAAAAGGGGGTCAGAAAGTTCGAAAGGTTGAAGGATTGCCAACTTATTGTCGAAAATTTGTATGAGACATAGTGGTTTACTAAGAGGTTACGAAGAGAGAGAGAGAGAGAGAGGAGTTGGAGTAAAGTAAGCTTGATTCACCATATGGTTGTAATCATCCTTTCCTATTATTAATATATACTTGCAGTTGTGTTGTCCACTCTATGGTGTTTATATTGTGTTTCAGTTATGTATTGATGCAATGCCATAGTTTATGAGTAGCTTAGATGCATGTTATTTGATATCCTTATGTATTATTGTTTTGATTATCAAAGTTTATATGTTGTAGTATTACTTCTTGTCTTGCCTATATGCAGTTATTGATCTAGGAGCTAGCAGAGAGGTCTTCCACTCTGTTACATTGGGTTCTCCAGCAAAACTGCATCAAGATATGAGATAATATCTTCCCTCCTAATTTGAATATCATTCATTAATATGGATATGTATATGCTTCTTTGTGCCAGTTGCAGTTAATCTGATTTGTCTGCCAAGGATCTTGAGAAGATCCTTGAGGGTATTCTAGCCATAGCCACCCGTGCATTAATCCCTATACCACTTTCCCTTCAACTCTGAGATCTATTTCTTAGCTTCTTGTAGGTCCTTTCTAAGGATCTCAGCATTATTCTTGTTTATCTCTACTTATTTCTCCTTCTGGACCAAGTTTTTTTTGGTCAATTTCTAGATCTCTTTATACCTTTTTTAACTCCCCTTCTGAAGTTGGAGTTTAGTAAGGGTGTTGGTTAGCTGCTCATTAGGATTTTTGATTATCTAAGTGGATATTGGTGGCCACCCACCCATTCCACTTGGACCCACAACCTTGGCTCTTTCAGTTTTTCAGTTTCCTTAATTGTAGCACAATTCACTATTTTTGGCAGTTTTTCAGGTCTTGAACTTCCAACGTCGTTTTGAGGCCCTAAATGATGTTCTTAGGGAAAAAAAAAAGATCTAAAAAATTTCCAAGTAGACTTGCTATTTATTTTCTATTGTATCTTCGAGGTCTTTGAAACAAGGTATGATGATAGCCAAACGAAGATCATATGCCAAAGATACAACCCCAAGAAGTTGATGTACCAATTTACCCAAACAGGGCCCATAGTTTTGACGCTTCATCTCCTAGGGTTTGGTTTTTGGATGTTTATGGTTTTCCGTTATTTCCCAATGATAAAAAGTCCTTTGAGCCTCATCGTAACACAGTTCAGAGGCATGTAACTGCCACATCTCTTCTCAAAGATAAGCTACCATTCACCGAGCTACTTCATTTTTATTTCTATATGTAAGCATATTTGAGTTCTTTGATATTAATGAAATGAAGTTTTATTTCTACTACATCTCTATGTATATGGGTATTTCTATATTTTGTTGCTTTCCTACATAAGTTCGGATCATTTCAGATCCACAGGGACGATGATCGTGCACATGTGTGAGTCAATATTCTGTTGTAGTTTGAATATCGTTTGCTTGAGGCACGCTTGAGGGATACGACCTCATTGTTCTTGTCGATGGTCTGATTGGAAAAGATCCATTTTCTTGCCTCTTGTAGCGCTAGCTCCTTGATCTCGACATGTTCACTACCTGGCATCTTGATCTTGTGTCTTAGCTCTTGAATCTTTGCATGGGAACCCTTGAGCAGAGTCTCTGCAGCTGACCTATCTTCAGGATTCACCCCAAGCTTCACCACCAGCTTGTTAAAGTTTTCATTCTATATGTGGAGAGTACGGGAATTGGCTTTCTCTTGCTTCAGTCTGTGTGCAACTTTTTCCAGTAATGTTTATGTCTTGCTAATGGTCAATGCATTCCTATTCAACTCATTGTATATCATTTCCCCAACCTTCTTATGGAAATTAATTTTTTCTAGGAGGGGAATACTTGCCATATCCAATGACACATCCAGAGTTTTGAATTGGTATCCTGAGGGAAAGGACTGGGGTCGACGATTTTGCAAGGAAATCCTCATTTGATTCCTCTCTAATTCCATTGCAACTAGAAACCTAGTGTGATAGGGGGTTGAATGAGATTCTACTTGTTGTTGCATCTCCTCTCTCACTTTCTTATCTCTTTCTTCAATGACCTTGAAGGTAGTCCAACTTGACCCTGGGATTGATGTGCTAGCAGTTGCACCTAAAACAACTACTTGTGAAGAAGATGAGGCAACAGATTAAGATAGATATTTCAAAGAGATATGAAAATCTATTTGATCTGAACCTTTCTCCACTAGGCTTGTTTCCAACTCTTATTCTTCTGCCTCCTGAATCTTAGCCTTTTTGGATGAGGAAGCCCCTACCATCTCAGTATCTATAATCTAACCCACAAGCCTCTTTTGTGCTTTTCCTTTATCCGTTAGACTGTCAATCTCCATCTTTTTGTCAAGAGGCCATGATTTAGAATTAGTTTTCCATTCTACCTCAAGTTTAGACAAATGAAAATAAGTCAAATCCTTTATATTTTCTCTCCTACACGGTAATGACAACATGAGGGTCATACTGCCAGACCTCTCCTAGGTCAAAATTCATCTCCTTGAGCAAGGCCTCAATGGCCCTAGAGGCCTGCCTAGCATTAACAACAAAAGGTCCCACAGACATTCCTAATTTGAATAGATACCCCTTCTTTACAGGAACAAATTGGCGTTGGTTTGTAGCTAGACTTTTCCTAACGAATTCTAAAGCAAATATCCTCAAAGGCATGAAGACGAGTAGGTGATAGGTGGGGATTTCACAACCATATATCCTGATCTTTGTGTGGTCTTCAAACAAATACCAATACCCCACCCTAGTGTTCTTGCTCAGCTGAAAGAGTTCTTTTTACTGGGGGAAAACTTTGGGAGGAGGCACACCATGAATGATCCTATAGAAAATGGCCATATAGGTGGAGATAAACTGTGAAAAGTTTTGAGAATCTAGTCTTTTTCTAACAGCCACATCCCAATCAAAAATTGAGTTCCTATTCTTATCCCTATAGACCAATTTTAGCCCCAGACACTCAAATTCTTCAACATGAGAGAATAGAAAAAGATAAAACAACAAGGAGTAGTATCTGAAATATGAGGTAGGGGAGAAGTGATGGATCTAGAACCTGTTGGCTTCAGCCAAATAAGCTGGGATGTGAAGCACACAGCTAGGTTGAAGTGTTTGCTTGAGGAAGCCTAAGGTGGCCTTATTGGCTATGGTGGCATCTTCTTCTCCCAGTAGATGAGTAATAATGGACAAGATAGGTTGAACGAGATCTACAAAGAGAGAGAGGGAGAAACTATCAACAACAGGCAAGGTATCTAGCCTAGGGGCTAGGATCATTTGCAAGAAGGGTTTCTTCTTAGTGGCTGGGAGAGTAGAGTAATAGTACATCAAGGTAGTGTCAGTGAACTGCATCAACTCTAGGGAGGAGGGTACATCAAGGCCTTCTGAATCAGTGTTGGGGTGATTTCTAGGATCTTAACCCTTTGGGAAGAATTGAATAGTTTTTCTTGTAAACGTAAGCTGCCGCTAGCCAGGAGACAAACTCTGGGAAGTAATGCACGATTGGAGAAATCTGGTAGTATAGACCCGAGTCCACCACCCTAAAAGGGTCTTCCCCTCTAAAACACTGGTAAAACAGGTCAACTTGGAGATTTTCGAGGTCGTAGGAGTAGGTTGGGTCAGCGATTTGTGCTTCCATATCCATGAGGGGGTCAAGGTTCAATGAGGGCTTGGGTTCGCAGGTTTTTGGTGCCTTCGAGGGTTTTGAAAGCCTCGAGGTTGTCATTTCTCAGTTTTTGATCTTACACTACAGAAACACAGAGTACAGGTGAAAATATTACTTGGTCACTGCAGAGGAGGACTAAAATGACACCAGGACTAGATCCCGAGATGACGAGGGTGTACAAACGATGTTATGATTAGGACACATGCAGGAGGGGCAACAGGAAACATCAAAGGATTTTTTGAAATTTGGGTGGGAGAAGTCTTTTCATAGGTAGTGGGACTAATGGTCAGGTGATGTCATGATTACATCACGAGAGTCAGACACGTGTCACGACAGGATTCGGTGATGGTGGCGAGGGGAGGGGGGAACGAGGGGGTTACTGTTACAAACTTCAGACTTTACCTTTCACAACATCGGTGAATGAAACCCTAACAGCTGGCATGGTCCCCACCTAGTTCCAAAGGTTGAGTAGCGGCAGGTAAGAGATCTCTTCAACCCCCCTAGAATGAATATTCGTCGTTGGATCAGAAGCTGACTATTCAACTACGAAAGGGAAGAGGGATTTATCGTCAATTCAAGTTGCCCCCCCCCCCCCTGGACAGCTTCCGAAAAGTGGCAAGATGGAGATGGACAGTGATTTGCCCAAAAATTGTGCACTCTTTACTAGTAAGTTTACTCCAAGGTCCCGAGGTCCGATAACAGACTTATGCACCTATAATTTGCTGCCATGTGTCATAGGTGGGAAACAAAAATATAAGATGACCTCCGAGTCCTTGAGATCTCATCTCATGCCTTCAATTTGTAGTTCATTTCCCTCCATTCTAATATTCAAGCTTCTTCTTAGTTCCTCCTTCCCAAACATAAAAGCTCCTGCTCGGCGTTTGTAAAAATAAGGTCTCTTAAGCATGAATGCAAGGATATGCAGAGTAGGTGACAACATCAACTCCAACTGGGGACAATGTATTCCCATTATTGCATTGAGAACCTACATATTAGTGTCTTCTCTCCATTAGGCATGGAGTCATTTTATTCAAAAAAAGAAAAAAGAGAAATACATGAAGAACTAAAAGTACTACTAATATTTTATACTGGCTCACCCGTATGTACAATGGGTGCAAGATGGACCTCTTAGCACTGGAATTAAAGATTTAGGAACTTCCCATTCACAGGTAGCTCAAAAACTTCACCTTCCAGGTGTTCTAGCAAGAAAGTATTGTTTCCCTTAGCCTCAACAATCTTGAAGAGTCCTGTTGTAGCGGCTACAACCACCCTCCAAAATTTTGGCCTCCACCTAATTTCGGAGACTCCCTTGAGAGTTTCCCTTGATGACTGCACACCCTGAGGTTCACTCTGTGAGCCCGTGGGAGTCTTTGCATCTGCCTTGCTTGTTCATTCCACCCAATTTTTTGCATGTTGTTATCAATGTCTTGCTTGCGACCATGTTATGGTCATGCTCAAGGTCTTCGCTTCGTGTGTACATGTTGTTCGCTATGAAAAAATATGTCACAATCACATATGGAGTCACATTCACTGTCGTGCAAGTGTCGTCACAGTCGATCAACAATGAGTCACGAGTGTCACGCATGTTGCTTGCACTGTCGGTCAGTCATGTCGAACATGTGTAGTTGGTTGGTTTGAGTCATCGCGTCGTCAAGTCATGTTGGTGTGTGTTTGTAAGATCACATTTGCATCTTTCACTCGTTCACACACTTAGTCAATTTTCTCAGTTCTGACGACAAGACTTCCCTCTGACATATGAACCATTGTAGGTTTTAACCCCATACAAAAATTACCTGCATACAAATTCTAAAACATAGAAAATAAACAATGTGAGAGCATAACACATATACACAGAGATTTTCCCTGGATCCCAAAACCGGGACTACTAGCTTGATTTTTCATTATATTCCTTTCAATGTTACAATACATATTTATACATGCTGAAGCATCCAATACCATAGACCGAAAACCATTGTGTCCAAAACCATGGACCAAAAACCATAGGTAGGTTCGCCCAACCTAATATAGGGTCCAAAAAAAATTTATGGGGCACTGCCCTGGACCTCGTAGAGGGAGGCTACCTGCCCCCTTCAAACCCCCCGTTGCATAATCGGTGCAACAAAGGGGGGGCTCCGCCCCCCCTTTAACCCACCAGTTAACTACGTGGGTTAGTCATGGAAATAATATAACACAACCCAACATTCTCCCACTTGTTGTTTTCTTTCCACATGGGGCCATAGGAGAGCTTAGTCATTTTTCTAGCCCTAAAACGCCCATTGTTTCTTTACACCAAGAGAACTTCTCAAAGCTCACAGATTTTATCAATACATCCGTAGTATTCTTCAAAATGTCCACCTTTACCAGCAACACCTTTTTGTCTTCTATCATATCCCTCACAAAGTGATATTGAACATCAATGTACTTTGTCTTTGAATGATAAGCAAGATTCTTTGCCAAGAAAATTTCACTTTGGCTGTCGCAGTCTATCCTTATAGCTCCTTATACTAACCCCATACTTAAACACAATCTCTGCAACCAAACTGCTTCCTTGCTTGCATGAGTGGCTACTATGTATTTTTCCTTTGCAGTTGATAGTGCGACTATAGATTGTTTCTTACTCATCCAACTGATTGCACCTCCAAATAGATTAAACACATACCCACTTGTAGATCTTCTCTGATCCAAATCTCTAACCCAGTTTGCATCAACAAAGCCACAAATATCCAACACTCTGTCCAATCCTGGTCTTCCTTGGTAGCACAAACCATAATCAATGGTGCCACGCAAATACCTAAAAACCCGCTTCACTATTGTCCAGTGCACCTTCCCTGGTTTTGACATAAACCTGCTCAATACTCCCACTGCATGTGCAATGTCTGGTCCAGTACAGACCATCGCATACATCAGGCTACCGACTGCCCTTGCATATGGAACACGGGACATGTCCTCTTCCTCTTCCTGTGTCTTGGGACACTATTTAGCAAATAACTTTACACCTACAGGAATAGGAACCTTCATCGGTTTACTATCCTGCATATTAAACCTCTGCAATATTGTCTCGACATACTTCCTCTGGTTTAACCAGAGCTTCCTCTTTGCCCGATCTCTTTTAATTTCCATGCCCAAAATATAGTTTGCAGCACCGAGATCTTTCATGTCGAATTTGGAGGACAATTGGGTCTTCAAATCCTGGGATAATTTCTTTGTCATTTCCAACCAGCAACATATCATCCACATACAAGACCAGATAAATAACACGGTCCCTAATTAAGTTAAAATACACACAATGATCTACTTTGGTTCTGGTGAAGCCAAGTCCCCGTATAAATGTATCAAATTTTTGATACCACATCCTTGGTGACTGTTTTAACCCATATAGAAATTTCTTTAACTTGCATACCAGTTCTTTCTTACCCTTCACCACAAAGCCTTCAGGTTGTTTCATGTAGATCTCCTCTTCCAGATCCCCGTGAAGAAATGTTGTCTTCACATCCATCTATTCTACCTCAAAATCAAAAGCAGCAGCAACAGATAAAAGTAATCTAATAGAAATTACCTTGGCAACAGGAGAAAAAAATATCACCGAAATCAATTCCCGGCACCTGGGAATAACCTTTTGCTACCAACCGAGCTTTGTATTTCTCCACTTTTCCTTCTGCATTTGTCTTCTTTTTTAATACCCATTTGTTGCTAATGGGTTTCCTTCCAGCTAGAAACTCCAACAGGTCCCAAGCCTTATTTTTGTGCAAAGATGCCATTTCATCAACCATGGCCTCTTTCTAGAGTTTTCCATCCTCTGAATCCATTGCTTACTTCACAGTTCTGGGATCATCATCAGTAATAGATAAAGAAAAATTTGAACAGAAAGTAGCTAGACTATACCTTTCTGGCTGCCTTATTTCTCAAACTGATCTTCTTACACCCGGAGTTTGTGGCTCTTTAGCTTTTGATTCCTTCTCTACTGTAGAGTCTGATTCTTCCTCCTTTAGCTCAAACTCTATCTTCTCAAGTTCCTTTGGTTGGACTTCATGTTTAATAACATATTTCACCTCTCTGAACACCACATCTTGGCTATACACAGCCTTCCTTGTTACTTGGTTCTAAAGCGTATAACCCTTCAAATCATCCTTATACCCAATAAAGATGCACTTTTCAGATTTACTATCTAACTCAGTTTATTTCTCCTTTGGAACATGTACATATGCATCACATCCAGATACCCTCAGATGTGAAAGAGAGGGTTTCTTACCAGTCCATACCTCTTCTGGAGTCTTATCCTCCAACGTTGATGAAGGTGACCTGTTGACCAGGAAATATGCAGTATCCACCGCCTCTGCACAAAATTCCTGTCCTAACCCAACACCACTGAGCATGCTTCTTGCCCTTTCCATCAACGTATTATTCATTCTTTCTGCAACTCCATTTTGCTGAGGTGTATATGGAGTAGTCTTCTTCTGTGCTATACCACACTTCTTACAGAATTCTTCAAATTCCTTACTACAAAACTCTCCACCATTATCTGTACTCAACACCTTTATCTTCTTCTTTGTCTGGTTTTCCACTAGAGCCTTGAATTCTTTAAACCTGTCAAAGACTTTAGATTTCTTCTTAAGGAAATATATCCATGTATTCCTTGAGAAGTAATCTATAAATGATATATAGTACACAGACTTACCCAGTGATGGAACCTTCACAGGTCCAAACACATCACTGTGTAGAAGCTCTAATATTTGTTTCACCCTCTTACTTCCAGAGGGGAAACTCACCTGATTCTGCTTCCCATATACACAATTTTCACAGAAATCAAAATCTAGACAGCTATTACTCATACCTTCTACCATACCTTTACCATGAAGTATTCGAAGGCCCTTCTCTCCAATATGTCCAAGCCTTTGACGCCACAACCTGGTCCTCTCTCCAGAGATGACTAGATTTTCTGCTCCACTTTCAGGAACCATAGAACTGTTGCACCCATCAACAACAATGCTACCTTGTAGCTTGTACAGAGTTCCAGTCCAAACTCCCCACATCAATACCAGTGCTCCTTGAACCATCTTACAGGTATCCTTCTCGAACACTGTTTTTACACCTGCATCATCCAACTTTCTTACAGAAATTAGATTTCTAGCCAATGCAGGAATATGTAGAACACCCGAAAGTGTTCTAATCCTTCCACCCTGCAACTTCAACTTTACTTTTTCGTGACCAATGATTCTAGCCTTCCTGTCATCCCCTAAGAAGACATCACCACCATCATATTTCTCATACTCACAGAACCAATCTTTATGGGGAGTGAAGTGAAAGGATGCACCTGAGTCAATCAACCATGCCTCATGATCTACATGTGTACTTGAAGAAGCCAAGTACACATCCCCACCTTCATCTGAGGTGGTTTTCGCCTCTACAGAAGAAGCATCATCATATCCCTTTCCTTTGTCATAAGCTTTAGATTTACAGTCCCTTTTGTAGTGCCCTTCCTTTCTGCATTTCCAGCACACCACCTTTACAGGTTTCCTAGAGATTTAGATCTCCCACTCGATGACTTATTTTTGTTTCTATTCTGGAACCATCCTCGTACAGACAAGGCATCACCATTCTAACTCTCCATATTTTTTCGTCTCATCTCCTCCTTCAACAAGGATGAGACTATTTCGTCAAACTGCAAGGTAGTTGCATTGCTACCTATTGCAATAACCAGACTATCCCATGAATCAGGTAGAGAACAAAACAAACTGATGCACTTATCTTCATTTAAAATTTTAATATCAACAGATAATAACTGACTTACCATAGTATTAAATGCGTTCAAATGCTCTGTCACCGAGTCTCCATCTTTCATCCTCAGGTTATGCAACTTTTTCCGTAGGAATAGTTTATTCACCATAGAATTAGATTGGTACAAAGTCCCCATTTGTCCCACAAAGCCTTCGTCGTAGCTTCCCCTGATACATTTAGCAATACTGAATCTAAGACACACAATCATATTGTGCTCTTTGCCTTCCAATCCAACTTCTTCCATTCTTCATTGGACACTCCCATTGATTTAGTATCTAGATCTACCGTGATCCACTGATCTTTATCTACCAACAGATCCTCCATCTTGAGTTTTCATAACTCAAAAATCTGACCATTAAATTTTTCGATAACTATATTTCTACTACTCACCATCTTCTTTCACCACCAGAATCAATCCCGCAGATCTCTCACTGAACAGGGTCTACCACAGGCCCGAGTGAAACCCTCAGCAACAAAGGCGTCCCCTTGAAGCCAAAACAGTTCTGATATCAAATGTAGGTTTTAACCTCGTACAGAAATTAATTGCATACGAATTCTAAAACATAGAAAATAAACAATGCGAGAGAATAACACATAAAACACATATACACTGAGATTTTCCCCTGGATCCTAAAACCAAGACTACTAGCTTGATTTTTCATTATATTCCTTTCAATGTTATAATACATATTTATACATGACGAAGCATCCAATATCATGGACCGAAAACTATCGCGTCCAAAACCATGGACCAAAAACCATAGGGAGGTCCGTCCAACCTAATATAGGGTCCAAAAAAAAATTCCCTAGGGCGCTGCCCCAGACCCTGTAGAGGGGGGCTACCGGCCCCCCTCAAACCCCCCGGTTAACTACGTAGGTTAGTCATGGAAAGAATATAACACAACCCAACAACCATTGACTATAACCAAGAACAATATAGAACCACCAAGAAAGTCTTTTCTAGTTGCATTGATCGCAAGCGATCCAATCAACTCTCATGCTGGCCACCCGGAGAGTCAGACCCAACAGCCACCCCAGGATGAACACCCATAAAATATTGCACAGAGGTTGCTGACCTTGCCTACTTTGCTAACTGAGGAAATTGTGCAGACAGGCCAAACAGTCACCAAGTGCCCATCCCTGTTTCCCTCAGAAAATTGCACAGTTTTCCCAATCTATCCTCCCGACAGTCGACCAACTGCTCATGTAGGAAATTGCGCAGTTTTCATGAGCATGCCTTCTACTACTTAACACTCCGCTCAGCTCAGAAATTGCACAAAGATTATCAGCAAGCCGGCCTCCCAGCCTCATTACAGTTTCTCTCGCCAGAAACTCCTAGCAGCAGACTGCCAGTTCCCTCTAGGAATTGCGCAGTTTCAGCTGCCAAGCTCCCAGCAACTGACTGCATGTTCCCCTTGGGAATTGTGTAGTTTCTGTTACCAGTGACCCAACAACCAACTGCCAGTTCCCTCTAGGAATTACGTAGTTTTGGCTGCCAGGCTCTTGGCTAGTTCCTTCAAAAAAATACTGAATTTCTGCCTGCTAATCCTCCATGCAGCCCGGTCTGTTCCCCGAGAAAATTATGCAAATTTTGCCTTCCAGCTCCTACTACCATCTCGTTTTAGAAAATGCACAGATTCTATCTGCCTTGCCTTCCTGCAGCCCAGACTATCCCTCCCAAAATTTGTGCATTTTTGCCTTCCAGCCGAGCCAGACCTCGCGGGAAGTCACTGTCAACTTGGATTACCCATCTTCATCACCCAATGACTCTTGTGCAGTTTTCATCAGCAGTACCCGAAGCCATCATCCTGCCTCGCAACCTTGCTGCCTCTCTCAGTCATCTGCATCTGAAATGATCATGTGTCATGGTAGACTAAGAGGTTTTTGGCTTTGATGTCATCTCTTCATAAGTGATTGCAGACACAGGTACAGCAACAAACATGGTGCGAAGAAGAACGGGATGAATGAAGGGAGCACATGCAGAAGTACAAGTTCACCAACGACAAACATGCACCTTTCACAAACAGATGAGCCTATCAAGCCTTCCAACATACAAGAAAGGAGCAATGTGCCAAAGCAACATCAAGTGAACCAATGACTATCGAAGACTCCGTGCACTTTTCCATGCAGAGGTGAAGCTGTGATACACCATGAAGACATCCATCACCCAATAGCACTGCAACTTGACATGCACTCCAGTAACAATACAAATGCACCAGCACTGTCATGTCGAGTCATGTCATGAGTCATGTTGTCCACATCTCCATTGTGGTTCATGTTTTCAAATCAATGTAATGTAGCGTGGAAGTCCAAGAGACCCACTTGTTGTACAAAGAGTCATGTAAGGTCAAAAAGTCATGAAATTCAAATAGTCGTGAGGGTAGTCGAATAGCCACAAGGGTCAATTTCACCCTTGGCTATAAATACCCCCTCATTTGTACATGGAAAGGACTTTTCACCTCAACTCCTCCCGCATAGCCAAGAGAGTCTGTAATCTTTCCTTTGAGGAGTAAGTAGTGGCTCCAATGCCCCGTGCTCGGGGTTAGTGATGTATGGTGTAACGATGTGTCTTGGAACTTTCGCTTAATTCAGAAGCCTGCTAACAAGCTAGCACATTTTCACACATGTATTATAACTGTTGTAAGACTAATCTTGAACACTTGTAATGCATGTTGCTTTAATCTATGTTGAACACTTGAACTATTTCACTTGTTGTAATACATAATATGTTAATGGAAATGTATTGTATATGTTGTTAACGTTGTCTTGCCCGTGGTGGCTACCCTCCTGGACATCAGACAAACCTTTCACATAAAACTTGTTGTAACAACTGTTGCACTTGTACAAACTCATCCGTTGAGTGGTGTACGTGTTATCTTACCTTGTGTGTTGTGACTGCCACATCCGTGTGGACTGCTCCTCTAGAAGTTGTGCACGTCTTGTTGTGTTGTGTGCTCCAAGCCAAGTTGGGACTTCATCCCAACCAACTTGGGACTCACTCTCACCCTCTCCCTCTATAGTGAAAGAACCATTGACACAAGTACACTTGCAATCACCAAGCACGTGAACCTCACTTCTCGAAGACAAAGCATACCACTCTCCTGTGCTGACAAGCAAGAGTTGAGGCAAATCCTTAAGACAATGGCAACCAGGCCATCATATCGGATGGGACTCCGACAGCAAACGGTGTGAGGTCTAGGTGGGACTTCATAGCCGGGTGATCCCCTTAATGTTGGCAGATCCAGCACTGCCAATAGGTCCAAACCATAAGGGATAAAATTTTCCATGTTTCCTCTTGTCTTCTCTTCTCACTTCCCACCTACTTCCCACCTAAGTACTAGATCTCTAGGCTGTCGAAATCTATCCTTGGCCCTTCTGTCAAACATAACCTTCATCTTTTCTTGGTATTTGACCAAGTTTTGAGTCATTTCTCCCATGGTTTCTTGAAGTTCCACAAGCTGATTGATTCTCCTAGTTAGAGAATTAGCCTCTTATTCAACCTCTTGCAGTAATGTAGCCACTAACCTTGCTCGTTGTATGGGAAAAACAACAGATTTCCCATACACTAATTCAAATGGAATCTTACCATTCGACCTCTTAGTTATGACTTTGTTTTCCCACAAGGCAAAGTTAAATTGTGAGTTCCAATTTTTCTGATTCTTTCATATGGTCTTCTTTAGGATTTTCACAAGAGTCTTATTGGAGGATTCAGCCAAGCCATTCCCTTATGGATAATAGGTAGTAGAGTGGCCTACTAGAATGTTGTATTTCTAACAGAAGCTCAAAAACTTGGTATATTTTAACACTTGGGCATTATCTATGATTATCTTCCTTGGACACCCAAATCTGGCCAAAATGTTTTCTTCCACAAATTGTATGACAAGTGCATCAGTTGCATTCCTGGCTGGGATAACCGCCACCCACTTGGTGAAATAGTCAGTTGTAGTGAGAATCCATTTTTTTGGTCGTTGGATGGTGGGTGTATTTCTCCAATAAATTCCAACTCCCACTGTCTATAGGGCTCCTCCATGAAGACAGGAATAAAGGGGAAAGGGGAAAATTTCTATTTTTTGGTGAACCTTTGGCACTTATCATAGGCCTTGACATAACAATAGGCCTCATTAAATCTCTTGGGCCAATAAAAACCTGCCTTAAGGATTTTATCTGTGATATATTTCCAATCGCAGTGCCCTCCAAAAATGCAGCCATGAAATTCATCCATTACTTTGTTCACTTCCTCTTCATCTAGGCACAACAACAAAACTCCTATAGGGTTCTTCTAGTACAACTGACCATTTGAAATGACAAATATTTGGGCCTCTAGTCTCAGGGTATAGTATTTATCCTTATCAAAATTTATTGAGCATCTTAGGAACAACAAATAATGAACTATATGTCTGTACCAGTGAGATAAGGTAAACTTCATCTGAATTTCCTGAGTTGGGTTCTCCACCCATCTTTGCTCCTCTTCACCTTTGCTTTTCTTTTCTCCTCTTAATAACAAATTAATTCCCAAAGCTTTGAAATTAGATTCAGACATCATCTTGGCCAACCCCTGTCCCTTTATCAGCTTAGTGGGCTTGATTTCTAGATCATATTCTTGAACCTTGGCAATCCATCTGCCCCTCTTTTCTTCATTGTCTCCTTGCACAAGAATATATTTCACTGAGGCCATGGGGACATAGGCTATTGTTCTTGACTGCAACACATACACTCAAAAAAATTTCAAGGCTTTGACAAGGGTATAAGCTTGTTTTTTCCAATATGTTATATTTGAGCTCAACATCTCTTAACCTTTGGCTAAAAAATTCCACATGCTACGCACGTCCTTTATTGTTCTTCTGCAACAGAACAACTACCACTATGTCAGGGAAGGCAAATGAAAATATAAAAAAGGGTGTTATATAGTCAGGATTGACTAACACAGGTGCTTCAGCGAAGACCTTTTTGATCCTGAGGAATGATTCTCAGGATTCTGTGATCCATTTTATCTCCTTGTTCTTCTTCAGCATCTTAGTGATCTCTTTAACTATCTCAGCATAGTTTGGCACAAATCTTCTCAGGAAAATTATCCTGCCAAGAACACTTGAATCTCTTTCATATTCCAAGGTAATGAGATGTTTTGAATGTCCTCTACTCTTCTAGGGTCAATCCTCACTCCCTCCTTGGCCACTGTATGTCCAAGAAAGTTTCCTTCACTTGGAGAAAACTTAGACTTTATGGGATTCAATGAAAATGCATACTTCCTGCATTTCTCAAAGGTAAGACTTAGGGGCTCAAGGTGTTCTTCATCTGTCTTGAGAAAATGGTAATATCATCTAAATATATAACTACAAACTTATCATGTTCTCCCACAAAAGCAATGTCAATGGCTCTCTGAAAAGTGGCCCCAACATTAATTAAACCAAATGACATTGTTGCATACATGAATGTCCCCCAAGGGGTGGTAAAGGAAATTTTATTCTGATCATCTGGGTGTACAACAACTTGGTTGTACCAAGAGAAACCATCCATCATAGACATTCTTGTCGACTCTACCACCTTTTGTAAAATGTGGTTCATCTTGGGTAGAGGGTAGTTATCTTTCAAAGAAGCCTTGTTGAGGTTCCTAAAATCGATCCACGACCTTATTTATCCATTCTTCTTTCTGACTGTGACCAAGTTTGCCACCCAATCCGAGTACCTCAGAGGTGCAATGATTTTAGTCTATAATAACTTCTTCACCTCTTTTTCAATAGATCGAAGTATTAAAGGATTGGTCTGCCTGAGCTTTTGTTTGTAAAGATTCACCCATCCTTTTAAAGGTATCTTGTGTTGGGTGATGGTGGGATAAACAAATTTTAGGTCCCCATCAGACCAAGAAAATTCATCCATGTAAGTTGTTAGGTTCCTATACCAATAGGTTTCATCTTTCATGATTGACAGTGGAAGGGCTAACTATGTTCATCATTGCATGTTGCAAAGGCTCCATATTTTGTATACATAATAGGAAAATTAAAAATGAAAAGAGGGTATACCTTAAAAGAATAATCAAAAGGCAAGAAAATCAACTGGCCAGAAGAATAGTGAAAATGAACCCCAAATTAAACACTAGGAAAGTGGCCAATCAAAATGCCACTACTATCTTTTGGCAGCTTCACAGTCTACCAATACTGTTGCTAATCATACTTGATGGATGGCCCAACAGTCTAAGCTGGACCATGCCATGTTTAAATTTCTTGTTGCAGAAGAGAGAATGATTCCTGTCCAAACAGCTCAAGCTTGGCAGATGACTAGCTAGGTAGAGAAATGAAGGAGACCAACTGCTTAATCTAGGTCCTTGGAAGAAATAAGGGTAGATTTAGATAGGAGGGCAGTCAAAAGAAAAAGAGGACAATCAGGGTCTGCTAATTCAAGTGCACCCAATTCAAATGAAGAAAAAATGTTAAGATTGCTAGGTTAGGTAAGTAGTGTAAGGTTGCAGAAGTGAGGGGGCCACTACCATTTGGCTTATCAAGAGAAGGACTCATCCCATTCAGGGTATTGGCACCATGGCAGAGGTTTGATGACATAACAATGGAAGCATGTCTAACTTCCCCCTTTTCCCCAAACATCATTTATTAACATTCCCCAAGGACCTTGGGATCTGCCCAAGAGTCCTCTTTCACTTCATTCCATGACAAAGTACCAGGTCAAACCATGAAGTTTATTCAAGGAAAAGAAGCCACATTTCTTGTGTAAAAATCATTACTCTCAATTCCACTCATCTTCTATTCCTAAGTTTTACCTCTTAAAGCTTAGCATTTGCCCCTACATATTCACCTCACAATGTCATATTAACAACTAATGTATTGTTTAGCTCCCTAAGCATTCCCCTTCCCTAATTCTACAAAAACTATATAAAAATCCCAAAAAATCTATGTTAATACCCTCCCCCTAGCAATATAGCTATATAGTCATGTCTTGGGGAATATTAATCCATCAGGGACTAATATTAACCCTCCTTTGCCACCCTAGACTATGGGTTTTAATCAAAAACTTTGGTTAAAAATTAAAATCCCATGGTCTCTGCCCTCACAACCCTTTTATTACCCCTTCCGTGCTAATGTTTTGGCTTATAAGGTTGTTTAATTAAACATTTATAAACAGGCGCATACATTTTATCCGCTAACCCTAAGTCAAAAACCCACCCCGCTCGCATTTTTATTTAACTTATTATTTAAATCGGGCAGATCCCCCTGTCTTAAACCACCGTCGCATCGCATCCGCCGCCAACCATCCAATCGTCGACCCCACAGATCCAAGGGTGGGCGGCCAATATCACAGGAGAATGGGCGGAGGTTTAGCGTCTGGGGGATTGGCGATTTCACCGCCGCACCCCCGCCACGCGTCACTCTCCCGGGTTGTTCGAAGCCCCCCCCCCCCGCGCGGGTGACGTCATACCCACGTCACCATGACGTCGACCATCCGCGTCTACGCCCTGCCACCGTGTCACCGCCACGTCACCCTTCCGTACCTGGGACCCACCGATGACGGCATGTTGACGTCATCGCCAAAAAGCGCCAAAAGGCCTAATTTCGCATAAAACCACGCAGTCGTTCTTGTGTCATTTTCACCACTTATATCGGAGCGTTGTGCATGCTTTTACGACGATTTGCCACCAAACTCACAATTCAACCGTTCGAGCTGCCACCACCTGCTGAATTCAAGTTGATTGCTTGCCATTGTACCAATTCAACGCCCTCGGAGCTGCAAAAACTAGGTATTTTCCCGCAGCCGACCTATTTCACCCCTGTTTATGCCATTTTTCTCCTAATTTCCTGCAAAAAATCTCTGCAAGCTCCTCACAGTTTAATTATCTACTTAAAACTGCCTAAAATCCTGGTAAAGTCCCTGCACCAACGAAACTTGAAAAACCCGCGCCCTCCTGCATAATTCACCATGAAAAAGTGGTTATAAAGCCTGAGCCTGCCAACTGAAGTGCACACAACTGTGCATTGATCCCTTACAAGAATTCCTTCTGCAAAACCCCAGCTACTTAGCTCAAAACGCTCTGGTTCTTTCCACAGAGTGCCCCACAGTTCATCAACCCTATGAAAAGTCTTTTTGAACTCTCAAAACTACTCACTCCCAAACACAAATTCAGTGGGCAGTCTTCAGCCTTTTCACTAATCCTAAGCTCAAGTACTAATCCAGTAAGGCTTAAACATGGCCACTCCATCAGCTCTAGATGTTGCTCCTATTAATCCACCCAGCAAGGAGCTTGAAGCAATGCCTCTAGTGGACAGTGATTTCCTCATTTCAGATTTTGTGGCAGAGAGGAACCACTTGCAGACCTTCTGCCAGCTGAGAAATAGCCACTTAAACAACAGTGACATGTATGGCATCTAGGAGTCAAATATACCTATCTATTTCTTGCCTTCTGTGAATATCTTTCCTGAAATCATTCACCTCTGTGTTGAGAATTATGACCAAAAACTCAGAGCTGTTAAGTCTCCATCTGGGAGCATACTCTTTTACATCACTCCTGATTCCATTAATCAGATGCTCAACTTCAAGCAAACCTAACTGCTCTACCCTTTTCCAAAAAGCACCTGCTAGATGAAGGCTCCAAGCTCTCTAGCATTGAGATTGCTGCAATTGCCAAAACTTTCATGAGAGCAGACTGCCAACCTACTGGGCCACCTCCTTTCCCATATGCAAATTTCAATGAGGTAGGCAAGCTGCTTGTGGACATGATATCCTCTGAGTTGGGTTTCTCCACAAATGAACATGTTGATGAAACTATGTTGGTCCTGTTATCTGCATATAGCCTTGGGAAGCCCCCTGCTATAAAATACAACTATGCCAAGTTTATTGCCAACAAGATACATGACCAACTGCTAAGGCTGAACAGGGAAGCAATATTTAAATATTCATCATACATCTATCACCTGTTCATGTACTATCAGACAGATTGCTTCCAGTGCCCTATCAAGAAGCTGGATTCACAGGGTGAGAGGAGGTCTGTCATCTTCTGGTCTTCAGTTTTCCATCAAGTCCAGAACTCTCCCTATTCCTATTGTGAATTCATTGACCAGTTTTTCTATCCAGTCACATGCCTCTTGAAAAGAACTCCTCCTGCCAGATTGTCAAATGACATGCAGAAAATCTTACAGCTGTCCAAGAATTACAAAACAGGTGATTGGTATTTATACCAAAATCACACAGTCATCAGGATCTATGGTTGTGAGCTATGTCCTTATAGGCTCCCAAGATATGTGCCTATGATATTGTTTGCCTTGGAATACTATAGGCAACTCATCAATTCTGATCTTACACACTTTCATAGTGCCAAGAAGAAAGCCAATCTGAAATTCAGAGACCATCTAGGCCCCTTCATCATGAACAAGAAAGATGGTTGGCAAGAAGCTGATCAAATGCTGGGCAACAACTCAAACTAAAAAGTAGTTTTTGGTGGGTCCCTTATGACCCTGAAGGCTTTATCAGTGCTAGAAGAGTCAAATATAGGCTATTAGCCTATAAACATTGTCCAGATCCACAAATTGAACACTTTGCCAACCAAGATGAATGGGTGTCTGGGACATTAGTAGAGGAATTTACTCAATAAGAGACAATGGAGCAAATTGTGAAAGATTTAGAGAAAACTCTTGACTTGGATTCTTTTTAGCAAGTCACATTCAAGCTACCAGTCCAAGTCGGAGAAGGCACATCCACTGCTGCAGCTACACAGACCGCCCAGCAGGCATCTACAACAACAACAGCCACAGCAAAAGGAAAAGAAGTGATGGATGTACAACAAGAAACAGAGGCAGAACATCCCAGCACTTCAAAAGATCAAAATCAAGGGAAAGCCCCTTTACAGCAAGCTGAAGCATCCCAAATTCCAATTTTGCAATCTCCTCTCAATGAAGAGAGAGGCAGAAAACGAGATAGAGAGGAGCCCACACCTCCAAGTGGGTCAACACAGCAGCCAGAGGCCAAGAGGCAAAGGATATACCCTCAGGCTGAGGAAGAACACATAAATGAACAAAGGGCAGAAAGCCAAAGCAAAGAAAGAGAATCCAGCGAGCAGACTGCCACCAGCTCATTCTAGCAGGAACAAGCTATGCAGCAAAGCATAGAAGTGTCCTCTTCAAGGCAGCAGGGCAAGCAACCAGCTGGAATCAAAGGGGCTTTTATGGAGATCAAGGCTCAAAATGAACTCTTGAGAGTTCAACTTTATGAACAATTCCTAAAAGCAACACCCTCCAATCAATAAAGATTGATGGCAGCATATGATATTAAAGAGGATAAAATGATTTTGACTCATTTTAAGCCTAAGGTTCCAAAGCCCAAATCAGCTGCAGGCTACACAAAGACAAATCTAGAGGTTCTCTCCAAGGACATACACCCCATGGATCAAATAGAAGTGCACAAACAGACAAGGGAAATGGTATATGCCACACTTGCAGACAGGGCCATGCTTGCCCATCAGTTAAAAGAGTCACTAAAAAATACAAACACACAACTAGATTTGGAAAGGATGTCTTCCACTGCTAAGGACAACAGAATAAAAACTTTGGAAGACATAATCATTGATCTAGGACATGATCCTAAAGATCCAAAGGGTATTAAGGCCCTTATGAAGAAAAAGGAGGATGACATTGCTGCACTTAGAAAGCAGGCAAACCTGCCTCCAACCATTCACCCTCAAACAGCAGAACTTGCACAGGAAAAGCAAGTTGATGAGACCATGGATCTACTTCTAAAGATGAATCAGAGAATACTACAAATGGAAGCAGAATTGGAAAAGGCATTGCAGGACAAGCAAGGGGAGTCAACCTCCCAACCCCCCCAAACTTCTACAACTCTTGGCCCTGCTCCTCCTACACAAGCAGCAACAGTCCCTCCTGCTATTCCAGCGCCTACCACAGCCACATCAGCTACAGAAGCAATAGCAGCAACAACAGCAACACCAGAATCAAGTATGAGCATGGAGGACTTAATGAAAGCTGTCAAGGAACTTGAAGTTCAGGTGACAGAAATTAATGAAGCCAAAGAAAGACTGGCCAAGCTAGAGGCCAGCTATGACAAGTCCAAAATGACAGTGGCAGAGAAGCAAAGAGAGATAAAGGCCTTAGAAACCAAAGTGAAAGCCTTGGAAAAAGAATTGCTTCTGAGCAAAACTCTGGCTAAAATCAAGAAGATTATATGGGCCAAAATTGGCCAATCAATCCATGACCAATGGAGGTCAATACAGGCAATACATGAGCAAATTGAACTAATAGGCATAGCTCATGTTGAAATACAGAAGGCCAGAACAGCACTAGGAATTATGCCTGAGCAGGCTAATAAAATGATACATTTCCTCAATACTCACACTAAGGAAGAATTGGCAGCACTGGATATAAATAGTAGAACAAACACTATCCTGACAGCCAAAAAAGTGCTGACCTTAAGAAATTTCACACAGACTCTAGAAAGGAAATGTCAGGATATGAAGGCAGAAATAGATGATTTCAGGGCAAAAATAACAGCATTGCAAGATAGAGGATTGCCTAGCCTAGTGACCGGTACTGGACAACTGCTGCCATATGATCAATACATCACAAGGATCAACAATTATGTTGAAAATCAGATTACAGCATCCGCCAGCTCCACAGAAGAAGCAGGGCCTCCCTCTGGGCAGTCTCTGTATGACAAATTAGAGAATTTATTTTTTATTGAGCATGAGATTAATCATCTGTTTGAAGTGCCTCCAAATTTCTACAGATATACTAAAGCAGATGAAACGCTCATAAAAATAAGGAGACATCAGCTACCTCCAGTTGATTGGTGGCAGGCAATCCTGGAAATACTGCCCAGATGATTCAAGTATATTATTCCTTTTTGTCAAAATTCATATCTCAGTCACAGTACAGGTCAACAGAGAATCAAGCACGCAGGTATCACAAGAAGCATCAGTACAGTGACTCATCAAAGCACTCAGACAACAGGCTCAACAAACGCAGATTTAAAGACACAGCTACAGCCAACTTTGTTGATCCAAAAAGTCAAAATTTGTCTGACAGAAAGACAACTTCCATATCAATATTAATTGCTATAGTTATTTCTTTCATTTACTTTTGTAAGAGAGTTGGTGGTGTAATTTATTACACAATAACTCACTGTCTAGATATTTTGTATCCTATTTTTGTATATATATCCCCTCATAGAACGTATTGAGGGTGAGTTTTAGTGAAACTCTTTCATAAGAGTTGCATTGTATATCTCAGACTTTTGCTAATACAAATTGTTGGTGGAGTTCGTGGTTCCTATACTGTTTGAAGGTGGAAATGAAGGACTGTGTTATGTTGCAGAATTCATGTGTCGTTTAATGGAACAATAAGTTATTCTGAACCATGTTTTTGTTTTTTCTGTATATGCAAAATTTCACATATGTTTCATGATCATAGTAAATAGGGAAAAAGAATAGCTTAGGATTTGTTTGAATATACCCTATGCTCAATCTCTGTTTCTAAATATGTTTTCTTTAGGATTAGCCATGGATATGAATTCTTAATTGCTCATGTTTAAACTAATTCTCTCACTGCGAATATTGTTTAGGAATTCTTAACTACTCCTAAACAAATACTCTCATTTTCTCCCCCGATAGCATAGTGGAAGATTCTTAACTGCCTTTCACTCACTAATTCCATAACTTCATCACTTAATCTTTAAAAATTGTTCCACGGATGTCTATCTGGCTTTGCAGCAATACTCTTCCTTCAAAAACATACTTCAGCAGTACACAGCCATGAACTCCATTGCCCAATGACCCCAACTGTTCTGTAACTCATATCTCAGCTCTGTTTGAATTCACCAACCAACCAAATCTAAAACAAAATCAGTGCACCATAACTAGCCTAAAATCACCCACCAACAAAGCTAAATTATAAAGAGAGAGCCCTCTCTGGTTGGAGGTAGGCTAGGACCTGTAACTAAAAGACTGGTTAGTGGTTACCTCGACCGTATTCCCTTTAGGAAGCAGGGAACAACCTGAGTGATAACATAAGTCTTAAAAAGGTCAAGGTATTTCTGCTTGTACTCACTAGGGACTCCTTTTGCCAACTTTATCACCCTTGGGTCTTGGTCTGTGCCAATTTTGTAGTCCTCTGCTTATTCATCAAATTATTTCTTCGCTGACTTGGCTACTACATCATTTGGGTTGAAAAGCCTCTCCAACGAAACCAGCCCCCTAGGTATGGTGTTGCCTTTCAGATGTAGGATTTTGTGCCCAACAAGGGTTTCCTCCCAGTTCCTTTGTTGTTCCTCTATCACCTCCTCATCTTATTGGTCAATCACTGAATTGGAAAACTCTCCTACCACTTCCATGAAGAGTTTGATTTGTTCTTCATCCTCAAACACATGCCAATGTTTGATGTTGTCTGGTACTGAAGGTCTGTACTGAAATTCAACTTCATACCTTAGTAATGGATTTTAGGGAGGTTTAAAGTTACCTGCACTTACAACCAAGATTCATCCATCATATTGCCCTCTTGGGGCATAAATTGAATATTCAAAGCCATGAAAAAGTCGTCAATTAGATCCAATACCTCATTTGATAAGTCATCAATCGTGGGCATTTGGCCTGGCATTGATTTTTGATCTACCTAACGACCAATTCTGAGTCTCCAAATTCACTTAGGCACCCAATGCTAAAAAATTTGGCTACCTGTAGTCCCAACAACCAAGTTTCGTACTCAGCAGCATTATTTTTGGCTTCATAATCTAATTTGAAGGAAAGAGGAGTTAGGTCGCATACAGAAGACGTTAACAATACCCTTCCCCATTTCCTTCCCTGGATCAAGCCCCATAAAAACACAATTTCCAAACCTTATCACATCCCAGGGGTGCTTGATATGGTTGTGCAAAGCATTCAACTTGTGTCACTTCCAAGGTCAAATTGTTCTCCTATAATAATAGGTAAGACATGCGAGTCTCTTTCCCATACAGGGGTGTATTTTTAGAACATTCAACTTTTGTAATAGTCTTCACAAATCTTGATTCTTTGTACAAACTATTTTCCTGTCCACCAGAAATAGGGATAGTGGCATAAGTCAAATATAATTTAATGGATCCTCCAATTTTATACCCCAGTGATCTAGATAAGAGCATCCCAAACCTTGCAGGAATGTCTACAACCACAATATCCATCACTACACTCTTAGCAAGAATCTGTGCCTTATTCACCACCAAATCTTTGATCAATCCCAAGGATTTCACCCTTTTGGAGTCAAACGAGTAAATATCCTTATACATTCGCGTTATTTGCAGCCCTAAATGTTCCATCACTGACACGGCATCAAATTATGGGAGGCCCCTAAATCAAGCATGCAATAATGCAATAACATCTCATGAATCACCAAAGTCACATAAAAAGGGGTTGTAGAAGAGTCTTGCTCTTCAACATGGGGTCCAAAAACTACCATGGGTCTTTCTTCTTGTAGATTTAGGTTGTCTTGTACAAGAGCTGTGGTAGGCAGGTCAACAAAGTGAGACACCTGGGATTTGTAGTTTGGCTGTCTCAATAGCTCAAACAATGGGACTACAATTTTAAACTTTTCTAATTCCTTTTGCAGGTCTAACATAGAAGGGCTCTTATCAACATGGACAATGCCAACAAGCTCTCTCACTTTACTTCGAACTAGTTGGGATGATGGAATGGTTTGTTCTGAATCAAACACTTCAGGATTATGCGGGAGAGAGGTAGACAACTCTTTCTTGTTAAGTGGAGGTTAATCTAGAGACTTCTTTTCTTTTTCTAGTAGCATGACAGGGTTAGAGGTAGAAGGCTCTCCCCCTTGGTCATGTCCTCTAGATCTCTTCCTTCAAGACCTAAGGTCATATTTCTTATGAGGTTGAGCTTGCATGAAATCTTCAAATTGTCTGCAATAGTCATCTATCTCTTCATCATCCAGAGGAGCATTCAATTCCCCTTTCTCTTCCTCAAGTGTTTCAACTTCGTACTCCTCTTCTGAGAGAGAAGATAAGTGATTATCTTGAGTTTCCATAGATTATTCCATTAGTTCCTCTAGACCATCCTCCAAGTATACGGGAGGCTGAATGTGATCTTGCTATTCCTTTCTTTCTCTTTGCAAGAGTTGCAATGGAGACCTCCCTTATTGAGGATTGAAATTTTTATTTGGGGTTGGGAGGGTTTTTCTTGTGAATTTTTATTTTCTAGCATCGAATTTACAAGCTTATTAGACGGGCTCTTGATCAACTTGTTCATCTCCTCCAGCTTTTGTTCTTGAGTTTCCTTCCCTTGGCCTAAAGAGATATCCTCCTCTTTTCCTCTCCTCCTGTCAACATAATCAGGCTTTCCTCTTGATTTTCCCATGGAGGTGAAGTTATCTTCTACCTCAAGTGCATTAATCTGGATTTGATCAAGGGTGTGAGATTTTCTCTCTGGGAGAGTAAAATCGAATTTAGACTCAAAAGCCCCAGCAAATACCACCTTGGCAGTGGCTTGTGGTGGTTTAATTTCTGCAGGTAAGTTGTTATAAACTATGTTAAATCTCTTAATAAATTCATAAACATCCTCATTATGTTTCT
Source organism: Pinus taeda (assembly GCA_000404065.3). Taxonomy (NCBI): domain Eukaryota; kingdom Viridiplantae; phylum Streptophyta; class Pinopsida; order Pinales; family Pinaceae; genus Pinus; species Pinus taeda. The sequence continues at coordinate 96,835 of APFE031310596.1, forward strand.
TCTTCATTGCATTAAATTCTATGAGGATGTATCCATAATATCTTCTCTCACCCCATTTTTGCATGAACACATTTTCCATCTCCTCCCATGTAGTAATTAAGGCATTGGGTAAGGAATTGAACCACTTTCTAGCCTCTCCATCTAAATATTTCACAAAAGGTCTCAAAATCACATCTAAATGCTCCACATTCTGATACTCCACAAAGGGGCAGAAAAAGTCTATATGTTTTTGGGCAGAGATTTCATCCTCCATAGTAAATCTTGGCAGTTTTTTTAGGTAATCTTGAGGCATGGCATTCATAGGTTGAGGTAGATCAAGAGGAGCATAATTGTTAAGAATCAAACTAGGGACAACCATATTTTGCAAAGGGGGAGGTAGCAAGAGATTTATCGCAGGTCATTGTTGAAGGATTGGTTGAGTTGTGACTGTTTGAGGCCAAACTAGAACGTTATTAACACTTAGTGTTGGGCTATCTGCAAGTATTTCTTTGACTTCTTCAAGCTCGGGGAAAATGGGAGATGCATATGAAGGAGGGCTAGGAGGGGCCCCTTTGTTTTGACCTCTTGAGAAAACTGGGCCAAACAGTGAACAATGGTCTTTTGTGTTTGAGGACTTTGGAAGCAGATTCAGAATGGCTTATTATGACCTTCTGCGAGCTCGTGAAAAATATCCTAGCACATGGAGTGAGTGGTGTTTTCTCTTTCCGTACCCTCCTTGATATGATTCTTTATGGGTCAAACACCAGAGGAGTCTTCTGTTGGCTTGCATTAGAGCGGATATGAGGCCTCTTGAAATCCTTTGTAAGTAAACAAGGGATCCTCAGTGGAGTCAGTCAAAATTTATATATGTGGAGTCACCAAGGTGAGTGAAATCCAACCCTGTACTTCCCTTTCTCACTTATCAAAGGAATGCCAAAATAGTCATTATCTAGGGAAAAGTATTTTTCAAATTCAATCCACGGCAATGGTGCCAGTAGATGTTGTGGCTAGAATCAACCTCCTAGAGACAACCTCCAGGTTGGAAGGAAGACCAGATCCTAGGACATCCTAAATGAGTGCTTGCAGATTTGCAAGAGTTTTCATACACACTCAATATTTAAATTTCACTCAAAACAACGATTCATAACCCTCCTCTAGAAGAAGTTATAACCATCAAATCAAAAAATAACTCACAGAAACATCAATGCGACTATACGACAACCTTCATCACCTAGGTTTGTAGCATAATAGATCATTGTAGTATATGGAGTAGGATAATTAAACATAGAAAGAAATTTATCACACAGGTCTTAACCTTAAGAAACCTATGTAATAAAAATCAAAATGAAACAGGGGAAGCAGAGATTGAAATGGGTAAAAAGATACGTAGTATTCTCTTTAAGGATTTGATTTCCATGTCCATACTGGCGTTATACATCAATATTTTACCTTAATGAATCCATATGTTCATGAGAAAAACATCCAGCACTACTTACGATATAATATTAGAAGAAAATGAAACACATATTAAGACACATAGCCAATGTTGTCACTCACCGCAAAATTTGTTCTCAGCTGACCAAAGTACAAAAGAGAAGGAAATTTGCAGCCATATTTCAAGACACTAAAGCACTCAAAGCTAAATCAGATCCCCTCTAATGGATAGTGCTTGGAATTATCTTTCCAATGGTATATGGAACTCCTCAAATGGGATCTAGAATCAAAAGTTAGAGCAGATTGAAAGTTACCCTTGAAAACCAGAAAACCAAGGAAAATGCTTAAGTATAATCTCAGATCTAGCAAATTAGAGTTTTCTCAAGTAGCCACAGGGGAGTTCAGAGAAAATCAGTGATTAGCAATTGGAGATTGGAGGTCTAAGGCACAATATATATCGGCAATCAAGCGGTCCTGCAGTATCGGCAAGGTCACACATCGACGATCCCACATATCGGAGGTCCAAGGCGTTGAAGCAATAGGAAATCGACACATCGCAATTGACGGTAAAGTATATGACACACTTTCAAATTTCCGATTATGATTATGATTGTTTGGATTTGAGACTCTAGAGTTAAAGTGTCGAGAAAGCCTTGAAATTTTTAATAAAGGAAATCAATAGAAAACAAGAAGAGGGTTGACCTTTTCTCTCTCCTCGACGGGGGCCATCTGGTTGAACATCATTGGATCTAATAAATGAAATGTGGCTACACATGATTAGTACGGATACATGGCACTTGACAGCATATCGTTGGTTCTGATAAGCGACACAGGGCAGCTGACATCAGCATGACGTGGTGATACGGTGGACACGTGGCAAGAAAATTCGGCGTTTTGAGGGGTCATAAGGGGCCAAATAGGGCGACACGTGTCACCACTCACAAGATGACACATGGAAGAGGATGATGTCAAATCAGCGATTTGTGATCAGAGGATGAGAATTGTTACTCCTAGTGAAACCTCTGATTGCAATCCATCCATAAAGGGGCTCTGATGTAGGGGCTAGCCCGCGGTCACATAAAGAGCCAAAGATTCAAGGGCTTAGCAGAGAGGGTGATCAACAATCGATGATCAATGAAACAATGCATCACTCGTAGTGAAACCTCTGATTGTGATCCATCGATAAAGGGGCTGGCCCACGGTTGCATAAAGAGCCAAAGATCCAATGTCATAATACAAAGGGTGATCGACAATCGGTGATTGGCGAAACAACACATCACTCCAGAGTGAAACCTCTGATTGCGATCTTTCGATAAGGGGGCTCTGATTTCATGCTAGCGCATGGTCTAGAACAACCTAAAGGACCGGGGTAACCTAACCATTTACAAAGGAAAGTAGACCCCAGACAAGAGTTTAAAGGCCCTAGCGCCTTAAGGCTAAGCACCCAGGCATAGCCCCCCATCATATGATGAAAAAGTACTGAAAGGGATAAAAGAAAAAGGGGCGAAAGGGGATTGGAACTCGTTGTTTCGTAATGTTTTACAGTTTTAAGTTCCCATACTGGAGAATCCCCAATATCACACCATGGTTATTTTATGAGGCATGTTGCATTCCGATAACATGGTACAAAGCTTTGAAAGCATATGGGTTAGAAGCTGCAGTATTAAATGAAAGCATGGAGCGGTGGTAAATCAATATGGGGCTCAGGGAAGACTTAATGCCTCAGCAATGTAGCTCCACTCAGTCATATAATGCAGGACTACAAGATCGATCTATGCTTCCACTCTGAGACAAGTCAACACAGTTGATCGCTAGCTACTCCAAAGAGTGGTGAAGCCAGAGAGTTAAGGTGAAAGCGATAGGAGGATTGGACGAATCATTGAGGCAAAGACGTGGCCTGAGAAGAGGCCATAAGAGGGGCATCTGAGAGATATTTTCTTCCCATCATCATTATGTTTTCCTTTTTCCTATTATTCTGTAATTTCTATATTTTCAAGAATAGAATCAAATCTAAATCAAATCATTGTGGGCAGCAACCTTCGCACACCGAGACAGCTGGTCTATCAAATAGTTGGAGCTCCAGATGGGATATTTTGTAATTGTTAATTCAAAGCTCTCGCTCTTCTTATAAATAGGGTGAAGAAACACTTAATAGAGGTTCTAGAATTCTACACCTGTAATGTTTCAAAAAAAATTATTCCACTTTGGTTCTAATCGCCTATTCATGAGGGACTCGAGCGTTGTATGGCTAAATGTAATGGATTGGTATATTGGACTCATTTTTAGGATGAATGAAACTATTTGATGATTCCAATCAAAGCAATGTGCAGTATGTTTCCCCTTTGTTTATCACTTCATGTATGTTTTTCTCCCTCTGAAATAGTGTAATGAATTTGCAGATAGAACTCACAAAGAAGCCTCTGGACCTTTGCACCATGTTGCTTGCAAAAATTTGTAAAATCTTCAATTGTCCCTAATTCAATTGGTTTACCAGCTCTTACGGCTTTAATTTTCAATAACAAGTACCATTCTAATAAGAACAAGGCATAATTGGTGGCGGGAGACCTCCATGCCAGGACATCTAAATACAGTGAGCAGATGGTGTTTGTCTCATTCATGACACTATCTAGCTTGAATTTTACCTTCTCCAGCTTTTCTTCCGCCTTTCTATACCTGTCAAAGGTCTCGCTCTCTGTTATAGTTAGTTCCCTAAGTTGTTTCTGTAGCTCTTGATATCTCTGCAGGGAAACTATCTCTTGTTCAAATCGTTCCAAAGCGAGTCAGGCTTGTGCCAATTCCTCCTGAAGATTAAGTAAAATAGGGTCATGGCGCATCAGTATGTCCGTCTGAGTGCCTATGCTACTAGAGGGGATATCCTCTATCTCAATGTTGTGCTACAAGAGGGGATATCCTCTGTCTCAGTGTTGTGCTACAAGAGGGGATATCCTCTGTCTACACTTCTTTATTGTGGGAGGTCCAAACCTCCATGTGAGCAACTACGTCTACTAAATCTGCATGCAATCTTGCTTGAGTGGCAATTGTTCGAGTTGTTAGGAGCTCAGTTTGAGTCCTTGTAGCCCTACCTTCACAGAATTCTGTTTGCATGGCCACATTTGCTGCCTCAAGGGTTTTGTTTGGAATTTTTCCCATTGTAATTTCCTTTATTTTTCTTTGGAGCCTCTTGACCATCCTACGAAGCTTCTGGTGTTCTTTTCATAGCTTCTTCAATTTCGTTCTGGCTTCGTGCCTCTTCTGAGGAGTAACTGGTATGTTAATAGTCTCATTAATAGCCTCTATCTCTAAAGAGCCTAGTTGTTCACCCTATCTTTGTTCCAATAAGATCGTGTCTCCAGATTGATTATCGAACTCCCGAATAACCTCTGTCTCTACTTCCTCTTCTTGGCCTATGACTTCTGTGTCTAGATCTTCATGACTATTTACTACTGGAAGCGTGTCACCAGATTGGTTCTCTAATTCCTGAATAGCCTCTGTATTTGCTTCCTCTTCTTGGTTTGTATCTTTCGAGGAAAGCAAAATTCCAGTATGGCTAGAATTCCCTAGAGGTTGAGCTTCTCCTAAGTTAGGATTAAGCGGGTTTTCAAGCTGCATGTAGATGATCATATTAGCTAGGACCTAGGCCATACCTGCCTCGAAGTCTTGCAGAAGATCGTCTTGAGAACTCATATTTGGTGTTGGAGGAGGCCCCCCTTAATTTTCTCATTCATCATCGGAATGCTCTACTCCTTCTTGTACTGAGTCAAGTCTATCTCCTCCCTCATGTTCTCATTTAGGCTTATCTTGTCTTTCTGACTCTAGTTGCAAGTCCTGTACCTTTACTGGGCTAGATGATTTTGTTGGTTGACTAGCGTCGCCTTTAAGATTTTCTGATGTTCATTGGTCTGAATTCAACCTTGTAGATCATCTATGCTTGTGAGGTCTGCTTCCTGATGGGGCAATCCTTTTTCTCTTTGGAACAGGGTTAGGTGCTGGCTGGTTTTCACCTCTTTCGAGGGCCGATATGAGATCATCCCATGTTGATTGTTGTTGGGCAAGGTTGTGACTAACTACTAACCTGATCAGACAATGGTGGCTAACTATTGTCTCTAGGTGTTGAGACCGTCTCAGCCTCTTGGCAGTGTCATGCAATAATGAATTCAACAGTGCAGGTAAATTAACATAGTATTTTTGTTTTACAACTACTAAAAGTTTGAGTTGACGCGGCCTTACCACGTCTCGACGCCCATTGCAGGTAATATAGTTCTGGATAATTCGTTCTAATTCTCCCCATGGCTCTCTGAGAGAATATGGTTGAATGCCTTTACCCTTCTTGAGTAGCTCTTGTCCTTCGTCCCTAAAAATCTCCATAGCGTCATGCAGCTTTAGTCACTTGTAATCCCATATTGGTCCTTGCGCCTGTAGCCCAGACACCTCTGCTATCACAGCATCTGATACGATGATTTGTCAACCTCTCACCAAGGATTGTTCATTCTGTAGATGCTGTAGAAATTCAATGGCGATTTCCTCATTGGGGGGTTGGAAACTTGTAAAATATGTTGTCCATCTTGGGCAAGCTAAAATTGCTCTAGATCCATTGGAGATAGCCAATATTAAAGGTTCTCCTCGCACTGTTTTACCTCCCATGATGCTTGAGTTCTTCCTACTCCTGCAAATGATTAGTGTAGTGGAGAAACCACAGCAACGAATAGCAGCTAAGAAATGGAACAACGAGTAGTTGTAACAGCATTGTCAGGTGATGTTTTATGGAAATAAATACCATTAAATCAAGGACTGTTATAATGCCACACACTTTGTGATTATGGGATATCTTATTATTCTACAAAATCAAATAAAATGATGACAGTGCATGCATGAGTGTACTAGAGGTCCCCGCCCCTCTCGAAATTAAAGGTTGCCTACGATTAAATGGACGAAAAGATGACGTTCTAGCAGGGAAGCACAGGGTTGATGGATTGGGCAGTAAAGGTGGCATAGTATGTATATTAATGGAAGGATCCTAAAAGGATATTGGAGTAATGAAGACGAGGCGTGTAACGAGAATTATTAATAAGTGATAGGATGTCGTGAGGTGATGCAATAAATAAAAAGGACAATAGTCACAAGAGATGATACCTTACCGCTGTTATTCCACTTGAAAATGATGTGATTGATTTTTGAAAAAATTAACTCATGCATAAACGTTCAAGGTAAGGTAAGTTAGGGAAATAATCTCTCTATAGAAAAAATAGAAAAATAAGAAGAGGGCATTATAATAATTATTGATGTAGGAAATAAAACTTCAATACCATAAACAGAGCTTCTGCTACCTGTAGGCATTCATAGCCTCGACAGAGTTGCTTTCTAACCCTCAGGAGCCAAGATCCTCTATGTATAGGGTGGGATGTGCATTATGATGTCCACAGTAGAGATCAATGTGCTGGTATGGTGACCAGATGAACACATTGCCATTCACTGGGAAGTAGCGAAAGTGGTCAGGCCAGCTCGTGATGAGACCTCCTGTTCCAAGGATTTTGTTTCTTAATGCATCCATTGGATCATATCCCTGGAGTGGTGGCCATAGTGAGAATGCCACTTGCATCCCTATGAACATGCTAGGTTGGCTCGTGATGAGACCCCCTATCCTCCATTTGTAGATCAAAAAACATAAAATTGTTAGTGAATTTTTTTTTTTACTCCCCATTTTATATATAGAGGGTGGCTCAGTACTCCTTAAGAGTAGGGATGGCATAAGAAGTTTAAACATATCAATAGAAAAAAAATTATACCCATAATCTCATTCATAATAAGCAGAGAAAATTATACTAGAGGGAGTAGAACCAGCATGGTGAAGATAATCAATCAGTATCATTTATAGCAGAAATGAGGACAATACAGTGATATACATAATTGTGTCCTTTCTTTTTCGATCATCACAAAGCAATCTTGTTAGAGATAATAATGTTAAGGATATTTGCCTGCTTCAGTAGACTCCATACTTGTTTTCCTCATATATGTATTATACTCTATGCCACAAAGAGGAAAAAAATGAGCTGGGATGGGCTAGGAATGATCAAGAAAAGGTTGTTCTCAAAAAATAGTCAGAAAGTGTTGTTCCTTGTAGGGAACAGCAGAAGGAAACACACGAAAAATTGATGTTCCTTGCAGGAACAACAAAATGAAACACACGAAAAAGTGTTGTTCCCTTTAGGGAACAACAAAAGAAACCACACGAAAAAGTGTTGTTCCCTTTAGGGAACAACAAAGAAAGCATGCGAAAAAGTGTTGTTCCCTTTAGGAACAACAAAAGAAAGCATACAAAAAAGTGTTATTCCCTGTAGGGAACAACAAAATAAAACACAAAAAAAAGTGTTGTTCCCTTTAGAGAACAACAGTTGATCCCTGTAGGGAACAACAAAAGAAAGCATGCAAAAAAGTGTTGTTCCCTTTAGGGAACAACAGTTGTTCCCTATAGGGAATAGCAAAAGAAAACACACGAGAAAGTGATGTTCCTTGTAGGGAACAATAGTTGTTTCCTATATGGAACAACTAAAGAGAACATGGAGAGAAAAACACAGACAAACAATCATCCCTATTGCTCTAAACAACAAAAGGGCTATGATACAAACAATAAAAAACAAAAAAACAAACAATTGTATTTACAAGTCTCGAAAATAACTTTTTTTTTACAGGATTGGTGCTACTGAAGAGTTTCCTTCTACAGCAAGAATTTGTATGGTAGAATCTTCGCGAATCTATTGGCAAAAGGATTCCCTTGTAAGCGGTTTGTGGTAGAGGCATACCCGATTCCCATTTGCTTTGAAGGAATAGCTAGACCCATCAATGGTGGCTAATGTAAGGGTGCCATTATCGTGCACCTCTTTTATCTCATAGGGACCTAACCATCTAGTTTGGAGTTTGCTCAGGAAGTCTTGGACCCTGGAATCATACAGAAGCGCCTTGCCTTCATGGAATATCTTCTTCTTGATGAGGACGTCATGCCATTTTTCTCTTTGTTGTTGAATAAGTGTAGTATGCTGAAGAGCCAATAGCCGGATTTCATCTAATTCGTTTATTTGTTGTAATTTGTTAATTTGTGCTTCATTCAAGTCCAACCCCACTTCTTGAGCTATCCTTAATGTCTGAATTTCAAATTCTATAGGGAAGATAAGTTCCTTACCAAACACCAACTGATATGGGGAGTATCCTGTTGTATTCCTCCAAGTCGTGCGATATGCCCACAGGGCTTCTAGCAATCAGGTGGTCTAGTCGTGTCTATGTGAGGTGACTGTCCTTGTTAGAATGGCCTCGATTACCTTGTTGGTACTCTCTAACTGGTTGTTTGCCTGTGAGTGGTATGGAGAAGTGATTATGTGCAGAATGTGATGATTTTTTAATGTAGCAGTAATCTTATGACCTACAAATTGTGGCCCTCCATCCGTAATTATTTCTCTGGGCAAACCATACCGCACGAAGATCTAAAAGAGAAAATTGATTACTGTTTCCTCTGTTACTCTTGGTAACGCTATTGCCTCCACCCATTTAGTCATGTATTCTATTGCAACCAATATACATGACTTTTGATTAGATGATGGTTTTATTGGGCCGATGAAATCTAATGCCCAGTGTTCAAATGGTTTAATGCCTAGCTGTGGGTGTAGGGGCATCTCGTCAAATTGGCCATGGCAGCCCATTCTTTGGCAGCTATCGCATGCCTGGACAAATTTCTTGGCATCCTTAAAAATTGTGGGCCAATAATAGCCCGTCTGTAAGATTTTATGTCCAGTCTTGCGGTCTGCAAAGTCTCCACCCACAAAGTCCATCGTGGCAAGCTTTCAGGATATCGTAAATTTCGTCTTCCCTGATACATCTGCAGATATGCATATCGGCTCCTGTGTGAAAGAGGTATCCTTTGATCCAAGAGAACCGAGTGTTGTGTTGCACTATTACTTTCCTTTCTCTGGGCGTCAGGTCTTTGGGTAGTTTTGCCACTACTAAGTAATTCGCAACATCTGCGTACCAGGGTGTTTTCACGGTCACAGCAAATAAGTGCTCATCGAGGAACTGGTCTTTTACCGCCACTGCATCATCTGTTCTTGGCACTCGGGAGAGGAAGTCTGCTACCAGATTTTCCTTTCCTAGTCAATCCTCGATCGTTATGTCAAATTCCTGCAAAAGGATTAACCATCGTGTCACTCTTCCATTCATAATAGGTTTACTAGCTAAATATTTGATAGCAGAGTGATCAGTATACAGGACCATAGGGTATCCTGTTATATAGTATATGAATTTACTAATAGTGTAGATTACAGCTAGAAACTCCTTCTCTGTCACTGTGTAATTCAACTCAGCATGAGTTAAATTTTTGTTGATGTAGTGTATCGCATGGGTTTTTTTGTCTTCTTCTTGGCCAAGAACTGCTCCAATGGCTGTATATGATGCGTCTGATGAAATCTAAAATGGTATATCCCAGTTCAGGCCTCGTAGTACTGGTGTTGTTGATACTAGCCGTTTTAATTCTGCAAAGGCAATGTCACATTTCTCAGTCCATATAAAATCAATATTTCCTGTCAAAGCATATAAAGGTGCAGCAATTTGGGAAAAGTTTTTAAAAAATCTCTAATAATATCCAGAAAATCCCCAAAAACTATGTACCTTTGTTTGAGTGCAGGGGGTAGCTAGTAAGAGGATTACCTGTATTTTTGTTGGATCTACCTGAATTCCAGCTGCTGAGATGTAATGGCCCAAGATCAGGCCCTCTGTCATCATCATATGGCATTTCTCATGGCTCATGTAGAGCCTAGTAGCAATGCATATTTCCGGGACCTTCTCCAATGTCTGTAATGCCTGCTCGAAGTCATCTCCACAAGGTGTGAAATCGTCCATGTATACCTCTAATCCCTCGTTTATCCAGTCTGAAAAAATATTGAGTGTGGCTCTTTGGAATGTAGCAGGTGCGTTACACAGTCCAAAAGGCAATACCCTGTAAGCAAACGTCCCCCAGGGGCAGGTGAAGGTAGTCTTGTCTTGGTCTTCGGGGGAAATTTGTATTTGGTTGTAGCTATTGAAGCCATCCAGGAAAGAGAATAATTTTTTACCTGCCAATATGTCTAGAACCTGGTCGATAAATGGAAGGTGAAAATGGTCTTTTTGCGTTTCTTTATTAAGCTCTCTGTAATCGACGCACATACGCCATTTCCCATTCCTTTTAGGAACCACAAATAATGGAGAAACCCATTTACTGTCAGATATAGGATAGATAAAATTCACATCTAATAGTTTCTGCAGTTCGTCTTTAACAATATCCTTTAAGTGAGGGTTTAGTCTACGTAGAGGTTGTCGAATGGGTCTTGCATCTTTTTCAGTGTAGATGTGGTGCATACATAGTTGAGGATCAATCCCTTTCATATCTGAGTAATCCCAAGCGAAACCCCCTTTATATTTCCTAAGGGTTTGAATAAGCTTTTATTGTTGGTCATCACTCAAGTTTTTGTTAATGTTGAGGATTTTCCCTGGCTCAATTTCAATTGGTTTGCTATTATAGATAGTTGTTGTTGGTATTGTTTGGTCATTGATATCTTTTAAAGGATCTTCTTCAATTTCGTTATCAAGGATTGCTTCAATAATGTGATATTTTAGATTAGATGCAACAAAAGGGTGGTTAATGTAAGTGTTAATAATATCGTCTTCTATTTGGTTTTTAAATTCAAGAGCATCTGCTACAGTTAATGGTGATCGAATATTTTCAGTTGGATATGTTACAAGTTGCTTCCTAGTTTTTATTATGGTTAGGCTTGGCTGAGCTAGAGGGTATAAAGCTAGGTTCTTCACATCATTCCCTTGAGTTATAGTCATACTACCTGTTCGACAGCTTATATAAGCATCTGTAGTCACTAGCCAAGGTCTTCCTAATATTAGAGGATGTCCATCTAGCCGGCTTCTAGGATTAATAATCAAAAAATCTGTGAGGTATTCCCAATAATCTATAGATAGCATCACATCCTGTAATGTCCCATCTGGTTTAATAATTGAATGGTCAGCAAGTTCCAGCAAGATCCTAGTTGGATCTAAGGTTGTGATGCCAAGTCTCTTAGAGGTTGTTGTTGTGAGAATATTAATGGCTGCCCCTAAATCAACTAACGCATTGGGAAAGGAGCATCCATTTATTTGTATTGTGACAATAGGGTTTCCTGGGTCTTCATATTTCACCGGTGTCTCTCTGCCTAACAATAGATCAGACAAAGTTCCGACTACATGGACAATTGGCGTTACCTTTATTTTCCTCATAGAATTCTTGGTGCACAATTCCTTAATGGTTTTTCCATAAATTGGAATGTCCTAAATAGCCTGGACGAGGGGTATTTTTACGCAATTTTTTTTTTAATTCTCCCAGGAGATCGAAGTTGGGATATTAGATTGGGTGAGGTATAATCAATCTTTCTGGGAATGGTGGAGAAGAGGTAATGATCTGTTTGTGACTTTTCTGCTTGATTGTATTTTCCCTTTGAGGTGCTTGTTCTATAGTCAATGGCTTATTTGGGTATGGTTCTTCAAGTTGCAGATTTTTATCATCCTCTGGTGTGATTATTCATCCAGACCTCAATTTGTGTTCAATACATTCTCTCAACTCAGTTTCTGGATCCAGACCTTCAATGATTTGTACTGACTGGACTGGTTTGTTGTTAGGATTTGGGTTGGGCTGGGCTAGGAGTTGTGGTCATAGATTGGATTGAGGATTCTGTTGCAATCTGTAAGGTGCTGATAGTGTAGGTTGAGGCAGGGGGACTGTCCCTACTGGCTGGTTCATGGGTCTTTGCCAGCTTGATTGCCAGTTTTGGTTTTATGAAGTGGAGGGGGACCATTGAGATGGATATGGGTTGTTCTGCTAGAATGATGGAAGGTAAGAGGGATTTGGCCAACTGTTGTTCGAATTTGACTAATTGGACCAAGGTGGCATGGGGAATGCTTATGGTGGCCAATTAAGAAAAGGTGGTTGGTTCTGCCATGTAGCTCTTGTATTGTTGGCATTATGAGACAAGTGTTGTCCTTGATGGCAAATCACATAGATGACAGATCATAGTGCAACAGGTCAGCAGCAAGGACTTGATGATCAAACTACAAGAATGAAGAGAGAAAATATATATACGCATGTTCACTTTGACGAAGCCGCGTATACACGCTGGTTGGACGTTCCCAAGGCGCGTATGCGTATACACGCAATTTCATGCAAAGAAAAGTGCGTATATGTTGGAGAACTTACTTTTGGTCCGTGGTAGTTAGTCCTTGGTATTTGAACCTATGATTTTGGTATCTCATCAGATGTGTCGATCCCTAGTATTGGGTCCATGGTATTGATTTGTTATGGTTTTGGACCATGGTATTGTGAAAGGCCTAAGACTATAAAAGGAGAAGAAGATCAATAGGCAAGAGGACGAAAAATAATTGAATATCCGATGTAGTATGAGATCCAGTATGCAGGATATGGGTTATGATGCATTGCTTGATCTGAGCTAAGGAGGGATCTCACCGGTTGATGGAGAACAAGATCTAAGGATATATCGGGATCAAATGGTTTGAAATGAACTATCTCTACATGGTTGATTATGCTTGTTCTAGATTTGTATACTGACGCATGTAATGTTTTGAACTAGGTATAACTTATGTTTGAAATTGCTGCAAGTCATGATTGAATATGTATAGATCTGTACGCGTGTTGGCTTTGGTAAAAGAGCGTATGTACGTGGGTTTGGTTCGTCCAAGTAGTGTATACCATTTAAGCTATGATTTTTTATGATACAATTGGTTCTGAATATCGTTGCAGAGTTCGGTTTTCTGCTCTGTGTTCTGGTGACTGCTTTTTGTTGACAGGGTTTCAGTGTTTCAGTATTGGGTGTTCAAAGATTGATGTTGCTAGTGTTTGTGTGCTCCAATGGTATTGATGGGTCCAGTATGAAAATTGGATGAAACGTGACCTTCAGATGTTAGAGTTGTGCTTCAGTGTATCCAATCTGAAAATTGATGAAATGTGGTACCTGGAGGAAGAAAGAGAAGGTTGTAGCCTTCGGTAGGTCGGCACCTATGTACTAGTACATCAGCTAGTACAAGAGCCAAGGGGGTGGTAGCTCCCTTCTAGTAGCAGCTAGAAAACAAGTAAAGGTTGGAGCATTTCAGCAGGTAGCAGCCTGCATACTAGTAAATAGATCGACTAGCACAAGAGCAAAGGGGGTTGTAGCTCCCTTCCAGGAGAGTCTGGAGAACGAGAGAAGGTTGTAGCCTTCTACAGGTAGAAGCCTGTGTACTGGTATAAGTCTGCACCAGTACAGAACTATTGTAAAAAGAATTTCTTATTAAAGAAGATTGAGACGACTTGTAGCAGGTGGTTTTCACCCACATTGGGTTTCCACCTTATATCATGGTGTTCATGTGTGCTTCTTGTGTGTGATGATCTGTTCTATTCTACTGCTTCTGTCTACTGTTCATATGGTCAATGAAGTTCTGATGCATTATCTAAATATTAACATACAATGGATTATCTGAATCATAAATATTCTAGATATACGCTAGTTGCATTAGACACAGTCGTGTATACACGCGGGTTCACCTAACTGAAGTAGCGTATATGTATCTAAGCATGGAAATGAAAAAGTTTTACTGATTTGATACTATTGATTCACCCCCCCCCCCCCCCCTCTCAGTGTTATTTCCAACAATTGGTATCAGAGCAGGTCCTTTGGTATAAGCTTGATCGCTTGAAGGAGATCCGTGGAACAATGGGAAAGAAGCTTAAGAAGAAAGAACCTAAGCAGAAGAAGACATCTCAGAAGAACTATGACAGTGGGAGAATCGATTGGGGATTATGCAGAAGCACTTCAGAATCGGATTAAGAATCATTTCAGAATGAAGATGAACTATCAGGTATGAATTTGTTATCCTCTGATGTTCCAGCTATCTATCCATTTGGAAAAGATGAAAGTCATAGCGAAACAACTGAATTTGCTCTTATGGGTGAACAAGAAAGATATCAAATAGAGGCATAATTTAAAAGGCTTACAGACAAAATTAGAGATCAACAAGATCTATTGAACAAAAGGGAATGTGCTTTCAAAGAAGTAGCTACCAGACTAAAGGCTCAACAAGAGGAAGGAAACAAGGTAAGGAAGTTATTCAAGGACAAATATCAAAAGTTGCAGGATGAAGTAACATCACTAAGAAATGAAGTCAATGAAAGAAGCACAACCATTAAGAAACTCAGAGATAGATCCAGTTACTATGAAAGTCTTGAAGCCACGATTCGCTCGCTAAAAGAAGATCTTGAAGAATGAAAGAAGCAAAATAAAGAACTACTCCAAGCCCATGAAAATGAAGTTCTTGAACTACGACGTCAGTTGGAAGAAGAAAGAAATGTTGAAGAAAACGTGAAAAAACAGTATCTTGAAAAGGAAGAGCAACATCAAGTTGAGGTAAATATTCTAAAAGATAAATTAGAAGAAAAAGATAAGCTCTTACTATTTCAAGATAGTACTAAAATCTTGGATGATATTCTTAGTAGTCAAAGATCTCCTGCTATCAAAACTGGTCTTGGTTTTCATGAATCTACTGAAGGTGAATCTAGTTCAGAAAATAAGACAAGGAACTCTAATGCAATGCTCAACAAGGAGATGAAAGGTCATCCCCATCAACAACCAAGGAAAGAAATTCTTCAAAGAAAATCCTTTACTCCTCCAATGAATAATGTTGAATGTTATAATCTTGGACATGTTGCAGCCAGATGCAGAAGAATAATGGTTCAAGACCATCACACAGAAAGATCATCACGGTCCAGGTACTTTAAGGGATATTGTTTCTCTTGCAATATGTTTGGTCACAAAGCTGTTGATTGCTGCAGAAGGAATATGAAACAGGTAAGATGTTATGCATGTAACAAGCTTGGACATATAGCAAAGGAATGCAGGATCAAAGTATGGGCACCATATCAAAAGGAGAAAGCGTCATCATCACGCTTGAAGATATGGAAGAAGAAGGAAGTTCAGTCAGAAAGATGTGGCACCGCACAATGTACTTAGATGCAGCACAGCACAGACATAACAGACTCAGGGGGAGCTGAAAGTGTACAACTTCAGTGTCCTAAATCTCATATGCAAGTTTCATAAAGGGAAGTCACGTATATACATGACTTAGACATTGCAAAGTCGCGTATATGTTAGTCTGAGGAAAAACAGTGGGGACATGCTTAGAAAAAGGGTCTGATATGATTCAGTCCATTATTTTCTCTATTGGTTAATAGTTACAGTCTGCTGAGGATGTGTGGAAATGTCTTGAAACTTGTAAGATGTTTAAAAGTGTTTTGATCCTAACTTGATGATGATGATGTCTTGATGCTTCCTGATATATGCATGATCAGATCTAACAGTAAACAGATGGCACAGGTTGAGGGGGAGCATATGCCTTTAATAATGCATTGTTGGCATCATGGTTAGTAATCCTTGGTGATGATGCTTATATGGCTAAATGATATATCTTGCTATGATATGGTTCATGGGGTTACATAGTTGATGTTCAGATCATTTTTGTGGATTGATCCTTAGATAGTGCATATATGATGCTTACATGGTGATCTTCATAAGGATAAAGAGAAGTACAAAGCTTGAATACACAACCTCATTATTTGATGATGAGTCACTCATATGTTGCTATCGTCATATGCATAAAGATCATATAATACAGTTATGATGCAGGATTCCTATAGTTCTTGGTGCTCATGTGGACGAGGATTGTTGATGTTGATGATATAAAGAAGTCTTGACAAATGATCTTGAGCTGCTGGATACATGAATGATTAACTCAAAATTGCATTATTGGAGACATGATGCTGATAAATTCTTACCTATATGATGATAGGTTGATTCTCACATATGATGATTGATGATTATCAGATGAGCGATATTCCTGTGTAATGTTACATGGATGGTCATGCAGATCTTGATGATGATGACTATGGTGTTTTTCACATATGATATCATGTGAATGATTTATGATGATGTTCAAAAGGATGAATTGATTTCTATATGCAGACATACCTTGGTACAGGACATTTGCAGGTAGCTGATCTAGAAATAGTTGTACGCGAGTTTAATAAGGAGTATCCGCGTATATACGCTTGTTTCTGTGGATACAGTCGCGTATATGTTGGTTTGAATGAAATCAGTGGGCCAGACTCAGGGTGAGAAGAGTCTGATATGGGGATGACAAAGACCATCTGGCACAGCTTAAAGGGGAGCAGATAAACTTCTAATAATGCATTGGTTGCATTACCTTAGAAGCTCTTGGTTCATGTACACAAGTTGTTTTTGGGTTCAGGTAGATCAAGTCCAGAAGGAGAACAGAAGATCATGGTTGCTGAGCTAAAAAGTGTTTGACAGATGCTTCTGATATTAGTCATTGACCTTGCCTACAATCAGGGGGAGAATGAACAGCACACTTCAGCAGTGCAGAGACTCAGCATGTACTCAGGGGGAGCATGGACAGATTGGTACACCTTGGCATATACAAAGGGGGAGCTCATTCAGAGATTTTAGCAGGTACTCAGGGGGAGTATGGACAGCGGAATGTTTATCAAGGAAAGAGAATATCTTGGTCCACCCTTTGCCCTTGTTTTCAAAGGGGGAGAGTGATTTGGTGTTGTTGCCATCAAGTCCAAAGGGGGAGATTGTTGGCATTATGATGCATGTGTTGTACTTGATGGCAACCCACTCGTAGAAGAACATCTCACTTATTTATAACTAGATGAATTTTCAGAAGAGATATCAGATGTGACTAAATGCATGGGATGCAGGACAGCTCAAAGGAATCAGATGATAGTTCTAAGTATGATAAGTTAGCTTTGCCATCAAGTCCAAAGGGGGAGATTGTTGGCATTATGAGACAAGTGTTGTCCTCGATGGCAAATCACATAGATGACAGATCATAGTGCAGCAGGTCAGCAGCAAGGATTTGATGATCAAACTACAAGAATGAAGAGAAAATATATATACGCATGTTCACTTTGACGAAGCCGCGTATACACGCTGGTTGGACGTTCCCAAGGCGCGTATGCGTATACATGCACTTTCATCCAAAGAAAAGCGCGTATATGTTGGAGAACTTACTTTTGGTCCATGGTAGTTAGTCCTTGGTATTTGAACCTATGATTTTGGACCATAGTATCTCGTTAGATGTGTTGATCCCTAGTATTGGGTCCATGGTATTGATTTGTTATGGTTTTGGACCATGGTATTGTGAAAGGCATAAGACTATAAAAGGAGAAGAAGGTCATTAGGCAAGAGGACGAAAAATACTTGAATGTCTGATGTAGTATGAAATCCAATATGCAGGATATGGGTTCTGATGCATTGCTTGATCTGAGCTAAGGAGGGATCTCACCGGTTGATGGAGAACAAGATCTAAGGATAGATCGGGATCAAATGGTTTGAAATGAACTATCTCTATATGGTTGATTATGCTTGTTCTAGATCTGTATACTGACACATGTAATGTTCTAAACTGGGTATAACTTAAGTTTGAAATAGTTGCAAGTCATGATTGAATATGTATAGATCTGTACGCGGGTTGGCTTTGGTAAAAGAGCGTATGTACGCGGGTTTGGTTCGTCCAAGTAGCGTATACCATTTAAGCTATGATTTTTGATGATACATTTGGTTCTGAATATTGTTGCAGAGTTCAGTGTTCTGCTGACTGCTTTTTGTTGACAAGGTTTCAGTGTTTCAGTATTGGGTGTTTCAGAGATTGATGTTGCTAGTGTTTGTGTGCTTCAATGATATTGATGGGTCCAGTATGAAAATTGGATGAAACGTGACCTTCAGATAGAGTTGTGCTTCAGTGTATCCAGTCTGAAAATTGATGAAACGTGGTACCTAGAGGAAGAAAGAGAAGGTTGTAGCCTTCGGTAGGTGGGCACCTACGTACTAGTACATCAGCTAGTACAAGAGCCAAGGGGGTGGTAGCTCCCTTCTAGTAGCAGCTGGAAAACAAGAAAAGGTTGGAGCATTTCAGCAGGTAGTAGCCTGCGTACTAGTAAATAGATCGGCTAGTACAAGAGCAAAGGGGGTTGTAGCTCCCTTCCAGGAGAGTCTGGAGAACGAGAGAAGGTTGTAGCCTTCTGCAGGTAGAAGCCTATGTACTGGTATAAGTCTGCACCAGTATAGAACTATTGTAAAAATAATTTCTTATTAAAGAAGATTGAGACGACTTGCAGTAGGTGGTTTTCACCCACATTGGGTTTCCGCATTATATCATGGTGTTCATGTGTGCTTCTTGTGTGTGATGATCTGTTCTGTTCCACTGCTTCTATCTATTGTTCATATGGTCAATGAAGTTCTGATGCATTATCTAAAGATTAACATATAATGGATTATCTGAATCATAAATATTCTAGATATACGCTAGTTGCATTAGACACAGTCGTGTATACACGCGGGTTCACCTAGCTGAAGTAGCGTATATGTATCTAAGCATGGAAATGAAAAAGTTTTATTGATTTGATAATATTGATTCACCCACCCCCCCCCCCCCTCTCAATATTATTTCCAACATGTATATTGTTGGGAATTATATTATGAAGGTTGAAAGAATGAAGATGGGTTAGTAGACATACCTGTTTGTCGTGCTTGCCATTGGCAACGCTGGTTTAACAGGTATACTGGTTCTGCTTCTTCCTTTGCCTCCTTTAATCCTGGGAGCGATGGGAAATTTGTTGTGGCATGTTCCTTAGTGCATATGGCACATGTCTGTACCATATCCATTGGGCATTCTTTATGACTATGTTTCTTTCTGCATCGAGGGCAAAAAATAAGCAGGTTCTGCTCTGCTTCGACCTGCGTCTGCTTGGCTTGCATGATGTCTAACTGTGTTTTCAAGGTTCCTAGGATATCTGTTTTGAAATCTTCCAGCAGGTTGCCAATTTCAGCACGAGTAACGCTTCCTCTAGAGACTTTGTTTTCCTTGGTGATTGCATCGCGTCCAGCTGGTTTCAGTCTTGTATTATCCCTCGAGCACCTGATACACAAATCAATAATATTAACATATTCTTCTTGATAAATATCACCTTTACCCATGATATTTAGTGTCTCTATCCACTGGTCTTTCATCCCTTTAATCATCGTGGCTTTTAGAACATTATCAGGCATATTTGCATAAGGAGACCTTTGGAGGTTATATTGGAAATGCTCCACATAGTCTTCCAAAGTTTCGCTAGGCCTTGCTACCATTTGGAATATCTCATCTTTTAGTTCTCTAGAACTGCAATAATCTTGATATTTTTTAAGGAAAGCAATTTTCATTTCGTCCCAATCTTTGATGGTGCAACCACCCAGTCCCATAAACCAATGTAGGTCTACTCCCTTTAAAGTGGAGGGAAACAGCTTTAGTTTCTGGGGATTGGTGGTGTAATCATAACCCCTACATAGGACATCGAATTCAAAAAGGAATGCATCCAGATCTTTTGAAGTGAGTCCATGAACGGTGGGAATATTTTGTAGTGGGATAACTTTCAAGGGGGCATTGAAAACTGTGTCAACAATAGGATACTATAGTGTATAGGTTTGGGGTGGCTATGGATTATTGGCCATTTGGTCAAACATATGCCTGTATCCTTCTGCGATCTCTGGCACTGGAGAATTGTTCCTAGGATGTCCAAAAGAGGTGGGAATGATCTTGACAGCACTCCCTTGATCTGGAACACTAGGTGTCCTCTGCTCACTTACTACCTTAGGAGATCTTGGTTCTGTTGGTTTAATCTTAGATTTACCTGTTTCTCCTTCTCCTTCACGGAGGTTACAAGAATTCCCTTCTTGTGAGGGAATTGATCGTGAATTTTCAATATCTTGAAAACTTTGTTCAGTCCCTTCAGTTTTACTGTGAACCTCAGCGTAGGCTACAGATGGTGATTCTGTGGACTGAAGGGAGACAGTGGGATGTCTAGAAGCAACAGTTCAGGGTCCTCCAAATGGCTGAGACTCAGCTTTCCTTGTGATTTCGTCGATAAAAGTTGATTGTCCAAGGGTCACCGGTCCCTTATATTTCTCAGGTTTGGGGGAGGAATTATATCTTTTTTTGGTCTTTTCTTATTAGTCATTCATACAAAAATTTAAACATTTATTTCTACCTTAAATTCCTAGCAATTCTGTTGGAAAGCGGGTGGGGGAGCAGGCATTTTACTTGCTCCGTACGCAGGTTCTTACCTTTTGTTTTTAATACCTAGTTCTCCCTCAATAGACAAACATCAAACACCTACTTTACTTCTCTGCAGCTATGCTGAAAAAGCAGGTAGAGGAGCAAGCACTTTACTTTCTCGTTACGTAGGTTCTTACCTCCCGTTTTCAATACCCAATTCTTTCCTAGTAGTGATTATCAGATATACATCACTCTTTGTAAAATGGCGACACTCTCCCCGGCAATGACGCCAAAATGTTGGGTGCTAAAAGGTGTCTTTTAAAACTCCTAATTGCCTCACATTAATTATCAACCCGGGCAAGTCCTTTTATTCCATGAGTGTACACAATATGTGCAAGCTATGAATCCAGAGAGTAATGCTTTTAAAATGAAATATAAAACTTTGATACAAGAGTAAACAGATGCATTAAAAAACTCAAACTGCAACTATTAACAGAAATATTACATCTAAGCATCAAGACTTAACCCTCAACTGAAATCGTAGTCAAATCTCAAACAAGCAATTCAAATGGAAATAACGTCAACCGAGAGTTCAATACTATTAACCAATCTCTTTCAGTTGATTCTATATAAATCACACTCAATATCAATTAAGTAATTCAAATGGAAATGATGTCAACCGAGAGTTCAGTAGCAATAACCAATCTCTTTCAGATGATTCTATAATAACCACACTCTTATCATAATCAACAAGATTCAATGCCTTAACTAATAATCAATTTAATCTACAGTAAGCATAAATGGAATCAAATGACAAAGCTGCGAAGCACATAAAGAAAGTAAACTAACTTCAATATAGGAAATCAGCAAATAAAAAACAAGATAAACTCACAGAGAATGGAAAAACATCAAACCAATCAAACTTGCATGATTTAAAAAGATATAACACAAAGGATAGCAACTTAATCCACCAGAGGTCGGGCCCTTAGACACCAGCGAATACTGTTGAGCTACATTAGAGAATATGAATGAACGGGAACGTAAATTATGTATTAACAATTGAACTCAATCCTCATTACAATACAATCGTGTTCCTCAAAAGCACCAGTCTGTAACTTAAAACTACAATTTGAAATAAACAGAGATTGATCCTTTCCCTTTCTACAGTTTTCACTTTTATAGTAAAAAAGGGTAAAAGATAAATGTGATCCCTCAGGATTGGGAGATACTGAGGGATTCACAACTGAATGCTATCTTCTGACATTCTTCTCATTTAGTGTTGATACTCCTGATTTGTCCTCCGGTCTGACTGCAACCGACGCGCCTTATTCCTCCTTTGTTAGTTTACGTTGTTCCGTCTCTAGGGAACAATAGTTGTTCCTTTCGTTGTTTTTTTGCATAAAAAGGATTAAGAGTTAGTTATATTGGCTAAATCTTAATCAAGAGTAGTTCATTCATTTCTTATCATAATCCATCAATATGTGAGCGTATCAAGATACAAAAGAGATAAGAAAAGAGGAAAAAGGCATTGTAATTTAGAGTAAATACATACCCATTGCATAACTCAACACCCCCTCCAATATATAGTGCTCGGAATTATATTTCCAATGGTATATGGAACTCCTTAAATGGACTCCAGAATCAAACGTTAGATCAGATTGAAAGTTACACTTGAAATCAAAAAACCAAGGAAAAAGCTTAAGTATAATCCTGGATCCCGCAAATCAAAGTTTTCTAAAGCAACCGCAGGGGAGGTTAGAGAAAACCAGTGGTCATTGATCGCCAATATCAGCAATCGAAGATCAAAGGTCCAAGGCACAGTATATATCGGTGGTCGAGCGGTTGGTGGGCTCCAGTATTGCAGCAATAATGTTGCAACTCCTGGGACTCCCTTCTTTACTTTTATTAACCTGGTAGTTCGTAACAAACTTGGAAGCGATGGTGTTGTATGCACAAGTACTAGCTCTTGCCGCAGTTGTCACTTGGTCAGTTGGCACAAGTCCGTTAGGGGCTCAAGCCAACTTCTATGAGCTCTGAGAAGAAGCTTGTTAACTGATGGATGGAAGCTAACTCGAAGGAAGCTAATCTGCTTGCGAAAAGAAACTGAAAAGCTAAAAGAAAGCGCAAACCCTAGTAAACCCTAATATGACCAGCTAGTCCTACTGATACGAAAAAGAGGATGCAAGCTACTGAAAGAGATGCCATTACTTCTAGGAAGGTAAAATACATGTGTCTAAACTACTTCTTTCTGAAGAAAACATCTTTTTGTATTTTTGAATAAGTTGTCAGAATTATCATGCATGTGCTTTCACTGTTCTTGATTGTGCAGAGGTGGATCGGCGAGAGGAAATGCTTGGAAGAGGTCAAGAAGGTTCAGAGAGGGCCTAAGGGGTCCCTAACACCCTTCCAGAGAGTTTCACAGAGTTTGGCTATCAAGAAACCTCATTTGTGAGCTTCTACAGGAAGTCTGCAGGGGTTCTATAGGATGTTCTGGAATTTCTACAGGATGTTCTGCGATTTTCTACAAGATGTTTAGAAATGGGATTTTGGAGGATGGATGGGTGAAGAAAGATGAAGGAGTGGGTATGGAGGTAGGATAGGGGTTTGAGGTGGTCCAAAGACTGGTGGATGGAGTTGAGAGAAGATGTAGATGGTTGAATTTGTTCAAAGAGGGCTGAAGCAATGTTGCACAAAAAGGTAGGGTTATGTGGGAAAAATGACAAACATGAGGCAAGAAACCAAGTTAGGGGATGGAGCAGATGGGTCTGATGGAGTTTGGGTGGATGGAGAAGTGGTACAGGTGCTCTGCAATTTATATTTCCAACTGAACCAATAAAGACTTGCAAGAAATCAAAGACCTAGTTATGCCAACCTAATCTGATCTAGCTAACAGTAAAGAGAATGAACAAAAGCTTTATTTGCAAGGAAACCATGTATATTAACTATGCAATGAAGCATTCAAAGATCTTAACATGTAACCAACTTCTACAAATGAAAATCGTACACTAGTGATTGCATGGCAAAGCAAAACTAATGTTTTTTTTTTGGGGCAGCAAGGTCGCTTTGATCCCAGCCCCTGATCCTATGAGGGAGAGGTGAAATCAAAGGTGCTCATTGGCCTTTTTCTGAAGCTTTTCCCCGTTGATATCCTACCAACTTAATCTGAACATCAAAAGCCTTTCTAACCATCAACAGTGACCTAGTTAATCAGCACAATTTAATCTACCTAACAGAAATGATTTTGCAAATGCATAAAGGACAAATAACGATACATAAAGGAGGCCTTGGCTCTCAGGTTGGGCCCAACCCTAAGAGCTACGGCTCCTATAAAGAACTCAGAGCTGGTGCCAAATAGAACTGCTTGTCATTATCAAAAAATAGTCATCACCAGAAATTTATACCACAGTGGCTACAAGAAAACGAGCTGAAAGTGACAGCACTATAGTGCAAAAAATACAACAGTTCCAAAAGTAAACTATGAAGGCTAAGGCCTTATTATTTATACATTACGAGGGGCCTAGCAGGCCTCCTAAATTCAAGGGACTCGGTTGTCCGAACTGCTAGTAAACAGTCACTCTTCCCAAATCTTCTTGGCTGCCTTTAGGATCCGTTTTGGTGGCCTGTGAGCTCGGAATTGAGGGTGGAGATCTCGAGGAAGGGCCATTTAATGTCAGAGACAACCCCCCTACGAATCCTCACCTCAAGCTTGGCTGTCACCTAGCCCATGATTGCTTGGTTTTGCTCCAACATTTGTCTAAAAAACCTAAAATAACCACGTATTATCCTCCTAGGTAGAGTGACCACCCTTATTCGTTCAAATAACATAAACATACTAAAACACATGCATAATCTATGAAAAATGGAGGATTGAACAAGGACAATTAGGCAAAATGAGCCCAATAAGTTACCCAATTCAGGGCTCATCATCATCCCCCTGCTAAATGGGTTGCTCATCCTCTGAGCAATTAGTCCAGCTCCTCATCCTTGATTGCCTTGATCGCCTCCCTCACATCCCAGGTCTCTGAGGTGATATCTTCTTCACTATCATGAAATCTGGCCTTCCTTTCCACTTCTTCCCACTGCCTATGCTCCTCCTCTTCTATGCCTCCTTCCAGCAGCCCCAAAAGCAAAGGTGGACTTAACTTAAGGCCTATCCAATTGGCTTGAAGATTCTGCATGGACTTTTTGTAGAGAGGCACTCGTGCCAAGGCCTCCCTCATTCTAGTTGGGGTGTGGTATTCTCTGATTTTTAGGTTGTGGGACAATGTGTTCCACCTACGAGTGCAAGCATGAACACAGTTGTCCCCCAACAGTCGATCCATGTCCTCAAAATGTGCTATGGCTTGAGCTTGACGATCCATGTAATCTAGCAGGGCTTGAGAGTCGTTTGCCAAGTGCTGGTGGGTAGATATTAATGCTGAGGGATCCCCTGGCTCTGCTCTAATCAATAGCGGTTCCTGTAGTTCCTGGTCCATGACATTTCTAACCTTTGTTGCTCTCTTTTCTTCATGATTTGGCCACGAGGTCATGGCCATAAGTTGCATGTCCCCTACTGCAGTGTTGGGGTCCCACAAGGTCATGTTGGGAAGGGCCAAATTGTGTAGGTAGAACTCTGATAGTTTGGCCTTTTCCTCTGACGAACTGCTGTCACATAAAGCCATGAATTGTTGGGGGTTTTGGAATTGAGTGATACCTCTCTGTGCCAAAGTGTTGATCTAAAATTGCATCCACTGATCCCTGAGGTAGAGGGCGTAGGATTTGGCCAGCTGCCTACACTGTAGAGCTTCCATTCCCAACTGGCCATGTCGGCCAGTTAGGCCTCCTTCTCTTGTATCTGTTGTTTTAGAGACTGTATCTCTAGGCCTGCTTGCAATTCTTTTTCATGTAGCTGTCGATTTAGTGTCTCAATTTCAGCCTACATTCTTTCCTTTCTTTGTTGTTCTTCTGTGGTATCTTTGGCTGTTGTGGCCTCCTCCTGTTGTTGTTGTTCTCCCAAGAGGTGAGGCCTGTCTTCCTTCCTCTGTCCCTGCAACTGTAGCTGTTGTCTAAGCAGCTCATTTTCTTCCCATAGCTTGGCCTGCTGGTAGCTCTCCACATGTCGTACCCTTGCCAATTCTTTTTGGGCCTCCTTGAGCTTTTCCTCCAGAGGACCTATATCTACCACACCCTTGGATTTAGTGATCTTCATCCAAGTGTGGGTCCTCACTCTCTTCCTCTAGTGCAAGGAGAAGTGGCACTATGAATTTTTGGGAATGATCTTACCGGCCTCTAAGAAGTTATAGTAGGAGCACAGATTGGGCTGGGGGCTTGGTTCCACAATGGTTTCAGCCTTCTCTTCCTACAGTGATGATTTGGCTGCTTTTTCCTCCATTTTTTCGGTCTCCTTCAGCCTAGCCAGTGTTTCATGTAGAATAGCCTTAGCATCCTGTACAGAGGCCTCTGAGCTCAACTTCTCTATCCTTTCTTTCCATGTGGATGTCTTCGGGCTTCCCCGCTCATATGTGATGGATGTCTTTTGTTTGGTTGGGGTGTCTAAAATTGTAATTGGCCCTTTGGACTGTTGCTCTTTTGGTCTGCTAGTTTTTATCCTCGTGCTTCTTCTTGCCTTAAAATACATGGAAGGCTCCCTGTTCCACTTTTCCTTTTGCTTTGGAGATGTGCTGAGGGTGGCCAGCACAGCTACTGACTCCCTAGCTAGAATCTCAGGAGATTCTTCCTTCCCTTGCCCTTTTTCCAGACTTCTTATAGAAAGTCCTGTGCTAACTGTTTTCTGGTTTCCTGTAGAAACAGTTTTCGAGCTTCCTGTAGAAACGACCTTCTCGCTTCCTCTAGAACTAGTTTGCATTGTTTTGGCCTGCTTGGCTAGGGGTGCCTTCTCTTTTAGCTTTATTGTGGCTGCCTTGGGTGTGCCCTTGCTTGCTTGGACTTTTTCAGTCCTCTCTGCCCTAATTTGAAATCGTTTCTCCCTTGGTGTTTGTGTCATTTTTCCACCCACAGTTTTGGCCTCAGCAGCTTGGCCTTTCTCTCGTTTCTCTTTTTGTCCTTGCTTTGGTGGTCTACCCGGGGTTTCTTGACCCTTGGCTTTCTCTTCTGCCTCAATGTGCTCCTTCTCCTCACTGCTAGAGGAAGTGAGTTCCTCGGCCAAAATTCGGATATCATCATCCTTGGACATATTGCGAAAAATCTCCCAGGAGAGAGGGACAATATAGGTATGGAGGGCATCTTCTACTAGAAGCTTGATAAGCCCATGATGGGCTAGCTGGTTTGGTGTCCCTTCCTTCAGTTTTGTGCCACACTCAATCAATGATTGTAGGAGGAAGTAGGGGATGCTTAACTTTTGTTCTGTGGGTAAATCCACCTTATGCCTGAGTTCAGTTAGCAACTGGAAGTGATAACCGTACACAATACTGAACCGCCCCTCACAGGTAATATATTTCATAATCTAAAGGCTGACCTCACTCCAAAATGGTTGTAGGTTGGCTCTCCGGACCCCATTCTTATCCTCTGAAAACTGTTCCTCTGGTAGGAAGAATTCCTTTTTGGCCTTTTGGCCCAATTTCCTTTCCTCTTTATCCCAGGGTATCCCCAATGGCAGATCAATGACTCTACTAATGAGTGGTTAGTGTCTTTGATTTAAGCTGTAGGGACCTTAGGAACTCCTCTATTATCTCATCATCGTGACCTTGAATTTTGTCACAGAAGGTCATCCAATTTGCACAGGTAAATAGGTCTACCACCTCAAGAGTTTCTTGCAATTTCTTGGAATCCGAGGGTTCCTTTCTGATAAACCCTCCTGGCATGGTGACAAATGCTCTATTTTGGCTTGTGCTTTAATCAGAAGGGGAATTTTGTGTATGGTTTCCTCCCCAGAACGTTGAAGACAGTATCCTTCGGGTGTTTATAGGTCACTTTGTATCAATTCCCTGGTTACAACGTTGTTGCTGCCCAAAACTCAACTGTCAAAAGGGAATTAGGCTCTTACAGACAAAGTGCAGAGCTTAATGTTTATCCCCAAACACATAAAAATCACATTCTTTACGCATAGGCTTACCCTTACGGTGGTTTTTAATTTCTAGAGGAAGAATTTGCTAACAGGAACCATGGAGGAGAATTAGATGCAGAACCCACTGAAAAATTCCATGTATTACACAAGCAAACCACTATTCTTGAACCACAAGCATAATTGCTTTTAGTTTTCCTACTCCAGCACGTCGAATTCACCACCTTTCGAAATATCATGCATGGGAATGGTGTGTTCGGGCCTACCTCTCTTCGAATTTCCAATTTAGACGTAGACAGTCCAGGTTTCTCTGCTATGTCGGGTTTCCTGTAGAGCTCCTTCCTGTAGAAAGCTTTTCCAGCTTCTGGAGGACGTCACGGTGCTTCTGGACAAGTCTGGGATGCGGGAGGACATTGGAATGGGCCGAGAAGCTCGGGCCAACAAACTACAAAGGAGGAGGACACATACTCTACTGCAAAATAGTTGCAAGTGCAAATGACAGTGGCTCATCGTGAGTTATTCGGCCAAGCAATTTGAATTACTGCGCAATTCATGGCGCGGGGGTGAGTTGTCCAGGCCAATCCATTAGGCAACGTCATGGCCATCATTCCTCGGCGTGTCTCTGACCACCATTTCCTTTCTCTGCCATTAACTACTGCCATTTCTACCAAACTGTCGATTCTCCCCGACTAGACACTTCCCACGTGTCGACTTCCCATCTCTTTGGCATAACCGGGCTCGTTCGGATCCCACGAGGCCATTCGACTGGCTGTGGATGGCCAGTTGACTAGCCACCGAATTTGTTCAATCCACACATTTCACAGTCATGCAAATTTTAGAGTATAGTCTATGCAATTCGACGAATAAGGTTAGACACTTACCTGTGTGGCCGTGGACGTGTTCTACAGGCTTCGGGACATGGAATGATGGCTTTGCTCGCTGCTGCTTCATGCACGGGTGCTGGAGCTCCTTTTTCATTGGCTGATGCTGTATGCACGACTTCGGGACCCGACCCTTTGGTTATAAATGCTGCATGCACCGGCTCCGTCTGATTTCAGCTGCTGGTGTCTCCATAGTATGTGCTCTAGACGGATCAGCTGCTACAGGATTCCTGTATGACATCTTGTAGCTGCTTCTCCTCCTGGGATGCATGCTGAAACAAGCAAGATTACATTTGCGGATGAAGGGTCCTGATGGAGCTTTGACAGGTACAGTGTGCGAGTCTCTGCATGCTTGACTTGTCACTTGGAGGAAAAAAAAATTAATCTGAGGAAACAGGACTCTTGTATGACTATGCAGGAATACATAACTAGATTGTTGCAATGGTGGTGGAAGGAGATGAAACAAGTGGTGGATGGAAGAAAGGGGTGGTTGCATGCCTCATCAACAGATTTCAAGCTTTAAATCCCTCTTCAGAATCGATTCTGGCCTGCCCAAAGGCTCTACAGGATGTTTCCTGTAGAAATGCAGAACTTCCTGCAGAAAGTCCTGAAACTTCCTGTAGGAGGTTGAACCTCGACCAGAATGTGTCCAAATCCTGAAAAAAAGTGAGTGTCCATGGAAGGAGTGTCTGTGAGGATGCTTGGTAACTTGGTACGGACCCCTGTCCTCGTTTTGTGCGACCTCCTTTTCTGCACTGTATTCCTACAACCTGCAATAGTTCTTCAGAGATTAAACCTGTTTCTTTTCTTCTTTTTTTCTCTTTTCTCTTTTTCTTTTTTTCTCTTTTCTCTTTTTCTTTTTTTCTTTTTTTTTCTCTTTTTTTTTTTCTTTTTTTTTTTTAGAGAGACAACAGGGGCGCCTCCATGAGGTTTTCACCCCCATTATCTACCCTGGGCGCCTCAGAGAGGTTTTCACCCAAGGATCTTTTTATTCAAATTCTTTATTTTCTGAGAGACAGCAAGGGCGCCTCCCTGAGGTTTTCACCCTCACTGTCTTCCCTGGGCGCCTCAGAGAGGTTTTCTTCCAGGGATATTTTTATTCCTTTTTTTTTATGATTAAGGTGTGGCTGGAACAAAGGCAGAACCCTGCTCTATTACCAACACTAATTTTTCCACAGTTTCAATGAACTCTTGCCTCGAAAGGGGTTTCCTGTAGATCTTCAGTCGATGCCCATTGACGAGCATGGGGATGGCTTCTTCATCAATGGTCCTGATAAAGGCTGAACCATTGTCATTGCATTTCTCCACTGTATATGGTCCTAACCATCTTGTCCTCAGCTTCCCTTTGAAATCCTTGTATCTGGAGTCATACAACAGCGCCCAATATCCCAACTGGAATTGCTTTTCATTAAGGTGACGGTCATGCCATATCTTCCTCTGAAGTTGAACTACTTCTAAGTGGAGGAGGGCCTACATTTTGTGTTCACCTAACCCATTCAGCTGCAATAACCTTTCACGTTGAGCATGGCTGAGATCTAGGTCCAGCTGAGCTTCCACCCTCAATGTGTTGTACTCGAACTCTATTGACAACATAGCTTTCTTCTCGTAGACCAGCTCATAAGGTGTGAAACTAGTTGTGGTCTTCCAAGTGGTGTTGTAGGCCCAAGTGGCCTCAACCAGGCGATCTGCCCAATCCTTTCTGCTGCTGCTCACCACCTTAGTCAAAATCCCTTCCAATGCTCTATTAGTGACTTCCACCTGCCCATTTTCTTGAGG
Source organism: Pinus taeda (assembly GCA_000404065.3). NCBI lineage: Eukaryota > Viridiplantae > Streptophyta > Pinopsida > Pinales > Pinaceae > Pinus > Pinus taeda. The sequence goes on from APFE031310596.1 coordinate 127,066, forward strand.
ATGATATGGGGTGGAAGCCATGTGTTTGATCTTGTGATGAGCGAGCAAGTCTTCAATTAAGTTAGAGGTGAACTGGCTTCCTTGATCAGTGACTAACTCTCTTGCGTAGCCAAACTTGTAGAAGATATTTTCTCTCAGAAACTCAGCCACCGTTTCTTCTGTCGCTACATTGATTGCCTTTGTTTCTACCACTTTGTCAAGTAGTCGGTGCACACAATGATGTAATACCTTTGCTTTGAAGGAGGGTTGATAGGACCCACAAAATCCATGCCCCACTTCTCAAATGGCTCGAAGGTCACTTGAGGTTGGAGAGGCATTTCATCCCTTGGAGTTGGTTTCCCCATCCTCTAACATCATTCACATTAGCTGATGTATCTTCTGACATCTTGATGAAGAGTGGGCCAATAGTAGCGTGCCTGTAGAATTTTGAAGGCAGTCCTCTTTGCTGCAAAGTGGCCTCCATAGGGTCCATCATGACAGGTTAGGAGAATGTCAAAGACTTCCTCCTCCCTAACACAATGCCTCAAGATCTAATCTGGGCCAAGTTTGAACAGGTTGCCCCTGATCCAAGTGAATGGGGCACTCTTCCTCACAATTCTGCTCTTCTCCTTTGAGGATAGATGCGGAGGGAACTGTGTTGAGACCAAGTAATTTGCTATATCAGCAAACCACAGAGAGAGTATTGAGATAGCAAACAGATGTTCATCTAGCATCTAGTCATCCACTGTTCCTTCTTCACTTGTAGGCAAATCCAATCTAGACAAGATGTCAGCAACAACATTTTCCTTACCTGGTTTGTCGACGATAGTCAAATCAAATTGCTGCAACAAAAGTAACCATCTAATGATACGAGCATTTACATCAGGCTTATTCATTAAATATTTAATCGCAACATGATCAGTATGTACAAATGTTTGATAACCAATGATGTAGTGTCGGAACTTGTTCAGGGAATGGACTACGGCCAGGAACTCTCTCTCGATTACAATATAGTTCATTTCTGCCTTGGACAGGTTTTTGCTGATAAAGTATATGGCATATGGAAGTTTCTCCTCAACTTGTCCTAAGGCTGCCCCTATGGCTCTGTTCGAGGCATCAGTGTGGATGTGGAAAGGTAGGGCCCAGTTTGGGCCTCTCAAGATCGGGGCAGACACTAACTTATCTTTCAAGTCATTCATAGCCCCTTGACAGTCGTCAGTCCATTTAAACTCAACATCTTTTCCTAAGAGGCCAAACAATGGCGAGGCTAGCTTACTGAAATCTTTAATGAATCTTCTATAATATCCTACTAAGCCTAGGAAACTCCGAACATCTCTTACCTTCTGAGGAGGTGGAACCTTTTTGATGATAGCAATTTTGTTAGGATCCACCTGTAATCCTTGCCGAGAAATGGTATGACCTAACACGGTCCCTTTAGTCATCAGGAATTCACATTTTTTAGGACTGAGGGACATGTTCATCTCAATGCACTTGTTTAAAACTTTTCCCAGGTTGGACAAGGCTTCTTGGAAGTTAGACCCTTAAGGAGTAAAGTCATCCATATAGATTTCCACTGAATCATGAACCAACTTAGCAAATATGCTCAATACAACTCTCTAGAAAGTGGCAGGAGTGTTGCATAGCCCAAAGGGAAGGACTCGGTAGACAAAGGTACCCCATGGACAAGTGAAGGTGGTCTTATCTTGGTCCTCCAGGCTGATTTGGATCTGATTATACCCGTTGAACCCATCTAGGAAAGATAAGAACTTCTTCCCTGCTAGTCCATCCAACACTTGATCTATGAAAGGAAAAGGGAAGTGGTCTTTCTTGGTGGATTTGTTCAGTTCTCTGTAATCTACACAAATTCTCCACTTCCCATTTTTCTTGGGTACCAACACCAGAGGAGAAACCCATTCATTGTCCGAGATGGGGTAGATGAATCTTGCATCCAACAATATTTGCAATTCTTCTTTAACGATGTCCTTAAGGGCTGGATTCATTCTCCTCTAAGGCTGCCTGACTGGCTTACAATCCTCTTTAATGTAAATATGATGGGTACAGACCGAAGGATGGACTCCTTTAATTTCCTTATAGCTTCAAGCAAAAGCTTCCAAATGGTGGTTCAATAGGCTACATAGCTCTTTTTCCTGAGAGGGAGAGAGAGAGGAGCTAATCTTTAAAGTTCTTTCAAGGCCAAACTCTTGGGTATCTTCCACCAACTCTTCTAAGGATAGTGCACCGGGAGGAGGATTTTGGATTAAGTTTTCAATCAAGTCATCCTTGGTTTGAGGATCTCCCCTAGTGGCCTCTACTATGCATAATGGTGCAGAGTAGACATCGTCCTCATCTCCTTCTTCCAACCAAAGTGGTAAGTCATGTTCTAGCAAAGGTTGGGCAGGAGGGTATAGGACCAGTTGTTTGGACATAGGTCCATTCTTGATGGTCATGCTTCCAGCTCAACAGCTGATGTAAGCATCCGTAGTAGCTAGCCAAGATCTTCCCAAAATGAGGGGGTATCCAGTGAGTTTTTCCTTTGGCTGAAGGACCAAGAAGTCCACAGCGTACTCCCAAGAGTTAACAGAGACCATGACATCTTCCACAATCCCTTCGAGAGTCACGGTGGAGCGGTCAGTCAACTGCAGTACTATCGAGGTCTTCCTTAACGAACTCTGAAGGTTGAGTTTAAGCATAGTGTCCCTGGCCATCACATTAATGGCAACCCCTAGATCAATCAAGGTGTGGGGGATGATGGTGCCATTGATGTGAACATCAACTACAGGACTCCCAAGGTCCAAATAATTCGGACAGATTACTTGCCCCAACATAAGATCAGACAGTTGTCCTATGACATTGATAGTTGAGGCATCTCTCTTTCGCTTGCCTGGGTGCCTGAAACACTTCTCCTTAATCAATGTGTTGTATATCAGTACATCTTTTATGGCCTGGAGAAGTGGTATTTTCACACACAACTGCTTGAGTTCTCCCAGAAGCTCAGTCTCCTCTGGGTTTGGTTGCGTGGTTACTGTTAGTTGCTCAGGAAAGGGTGGAATGGCCTTGGGTTCACTTTCCTATTCCTCTTCCTCCTCCTCTAGGGGAGGAGGTTGGTGCTCTGGAAGGACCTTCCCAGATCACATGTTGATCTTCTGGATCTCCACAGCATAGGTAGGGCATGTTGTCTCCCCAGTATATACCTCTTGGGTCTGTCTATTGTTGGGGTTCGGGTTTGGTTGAGCAAGCATCTAGGGTTGTCTTGGAGGAGTAGGAGGTAATGGTTGTGGTTGAGCCGGTGGTGGAGGCAGAATGGCGGGAGGAGAGTTGTATTGGGGCCTCCACCCTGGTTGAGGTGCATTCCACTGAGGTTGTGGCTGGGAATGTGAGTGAAACCAATGAGAGGTAGGTTGAGCATGGTATTGAGATGGATAAGACCAAGGAGGAGGTGCGAACCATGAAGGATTAGCAGGGGGGCCCCAAGAAGGTATATGAGCGGATTGGTTGGGGTTATAATAAGCTTGGGATGCCCCTTGCATCCCCTGCTGGTAAGGTATGGGCCCATGTGGCCTCCTTTGGTTGAGGAAGTAGAGAGGTTCAGTAGCCACCTCAGTCCCTAGGTACATGGCTTTAAATTCGGGCAAGGTTGGGCATTGGTTGGTGGGGTGGTCTTCCTCACAAACTAAACATACCTCTACTGAGTGCAACAAACACTCATTCTTAGGGTGCTTCCTCGTGCATCTGGGACAAAAAATGGCCAAAGCCCTCTCAGCTTCCTCTTTCTTTTGCTGAATTCGGAACGTATCAAGTTGCATGGTAATAGTCTGTCTCACTCACTTTTGAGGTCTTCCATCTAATTAGCAAACTCATGCTTGGAGAAGGTGGTACTAGCTGAAAGTGGATTCTCGCTACTTATTTTCCGGGCTGCCCTTGAATGGTTTCTAAACACAGTCTTTATGTCCTCATAAGGTAGTTGGTAGATGTCCCCTCCATCTAGCATGTGAAGGGTATCTAGAAGGTCTTCAGGGACTCCTCGGAGCAGAACAAGCTTCAGAGATTCCGGGTCAAGTGTGCACCTGGCCCGTTTATAACTAAGTTGGAACCTTTCCTCGTAATCTTCTAAAGACTCATCACTTCCCATGGCCATCTGAAAGATCTCTCCCTTTGTTTCCTTGGACCTACAGTAGTCCCGTTATTTGGTGTTAAAAGCTTGCTGCATCTGAGCCCAAGTGGTGATACTATTTCCAGGTAACCCCATGAACCAGCGTAATGTTGCATCCTTGAGGGTAGAGGGAAAGATTTTCAACTTTTGATCGTCCTCAACATAGTCATAAGTTCGACAAAAGACATCAAACACAAATAGGAAGGTATCAGGATCTTCAGTAGTCAATCCATGGAAGTGAGGTAAGGCTGAGGGACTTATGTTTTTCATTTTCATGTCCCCATTGGTCTTCTGTTATAGGATTTTCATATATCTCCGGAGGTTCACCTATAAGTTCTTCTGGATCACTGTCACCAAACAAGAGATAAGGTTGACTCAGTGATGTGGTGGGGGTGTTGGGTAGGAATTTTCTGGTTTTATCTCTGTTCCTATGAGGCATGAAATGGAAAGATTTTTGGTTGCTTTTGCTTTTTCTGCTTGTACCTGCAAAACTGAAACAAATGGAATTGCAACTAACTACAATCTAGCTTGCAGAAATGACATTGCGAGATTGAAATGCTAATCTATGAAAGCAGGAAATGTCTAATTTACTTTTGCAGAAATGAAATTGCAAAATTGAAATGCTAATCTATGAAAGCAGGAAATGTCTAATTTATTTTTGCAGAAATGAAATTGCAGAATGGAATTGAAATAAACTACTTAGCAGAAGGTTGGAGTAGAAAAATAGAAGAAAAGCAGCAATCAAAAATACTCTAACGCTTCCCCAGCAATGGCGCCAAAAAGAATGGTGGGCTCCAGTGTTGCTGCAATAATGCTGCAACTCCTGGGACTCCCTTCTTTACTTTTATCAACCCGATAGTTTGTAACAAACTTGGAAGTGACGGTGTTGTATGCACAAGTACTAGCTCTTGTCGTAGCTGTCACTTGGTCAGATGGCACAAATCCGCTAGGCGCTCAAGCCAATTTCTATGAGCTCTGAGAAGAAGCTTGTTAACTGATGGATGGAAGCTAACTCAAAGGAAGCTAATCTGCTTGTGAAAAGAAACTGAAAAGTTGAAAGAAAGCGCAAACCATAGCAAACCCTAATTTTACCAGCTAGTCCTACTGATGCGAAAAAAAGGATGCAAGTTGCTGAAAGAGATGCCATTATTTCTAGGAAGGTAAAATACATGTTTCTAAGCTACTTCTATCTGAAGAAAACATCTTTTTGTATTCTTGAATAAGTTTTCAGAATTATCATGCATGTGCTTTTACTATTTTTTACTGTGCAGAGGTGGATCGGCGAGAGGAAATTCTTGGAAGAGGTCGGGAAGGTTCAGAGAGGGCCTAAGGGGTCCCTAACACCCTTCTAGAGAGTTTCACAGAGTTTGGCTATCAAGAAACCTCATTCGTGAGCTTCTACAGGAGGTCTACAGGGGTTCTACAAGATGTTCTGGAATTTCTACAGGATGTTCTGTGATTTTCTACAGGCTGTTCAGAAATGGGATTTTGGAGGATGGATGGATGAAGAAAGATGAAGGAGTGGGTATGGAGGTAGAATAGGGGTTTGAGGTGGTCCAGGGACTGGTGGATGGAGTTGAGATAAGATGTAGATGGCTGGATTTGTTCAAAGAGGGTTGAAGCAATGTTGCACAAAGAGGTAGGGTTATGTGGGAAAAATTGAAAACGTGAGGCAAGAAACCAAGTTAGGGGATGGAGCATATGGGTCTGATGGAGTTTGGGTAGATAGAGAAGTGGTACAGGTGCTTTGCAATTTGTGTTTCCAACTGAACCAAAAAAGACTTGCAAGAAATCAAAGACCTAGTTATGCCAACCTAATATGATCTAGCTAACAACAAAAAGAATGAACAGAAGCTTTATTTGCAAGGAAACCATGTATATTAACTATGCAACGAAGCATTCAAAGATCTGAACATGTAACCAACTTTTGCAAACAAAAATCGTACACTAGTGATTGCATGGCAAAGAAAAAATAATGTTTTTTGGGGCAGCAAGGTCACTTTGATCCCAACCCCTGATCCTATGAGGGAGAGGAGAAATAAAAGGTGCTCGTTGGCCTTTTTCTGAAGCTTTTTTCCTATTGATAACCTACCAACTCAATCTGAACATCAAAAGCCTTTCTAACCATCAACAGTGACCTAGTTAATCAGCACGATTTAATCTACGTAACAGAAATGATTTTGCAAATACATAAAGAACAAATAACAATACATAAAGGAGGCATTGGCTCTCAGGTTGGGCCCAACGCCAAGAGCTACAGCTCCTATAAAGAACTCAGAGCTGATTCCAAATAGAACTGCTTTTCATTATCAAATAATAGTCATCACCAGAAAGTTATACCACAGTGGCTACAAGAAAACGAGCTGAAAATGACAGCACTATAGTGCAAAAAATACAACAATTCCAAACGTAAACTACGAAGGCTGAGGCCTTCTTATTTATACACTACGAGGGACCTAGCAGGCCTCCTAAATTCAAGGGATGCGGCTGTCCCAACTGCTAGTAAATAGTCACTCTTCCCAAATCTGGTTGGCTTCCTTTAGGATTCGTTTTGGTGGCCTGTGAGCTCGGAGTTGAGGATGGAGATTTCGAGAAAGGGCCATTTAATGCCAGAGACAACCCCCTTACGAATCTTCACCTCAAGCTTGGCTATCACCTGGCCCATAATTGCTTGGTTTTGCTCCAACATTTGTCCAAAAAACCTGAAATAACCACGTATTAGCCTCCTACGTAGAGTGACCACCCTTATTCGTTCAAATAACATAAACATACTAAAAAAAATGCATAATCTATGAAAAATGGAGGATTGAACAAGGACAATTAGGCAAAATGAGCCCAATAAGTTACCCAATTCGGGGCTCGTCAACTGGTAGCTTGATCCTAATTTTTTGGAGGAGTGAAGCTCGGGGTCACTACCCAGCCAAACACTCTTATTGACCAGTGGAAAGCTTGATAGATTTTCTTGTGGGCAACGCAAATTGAGATGGCTTGTTGAGACTCTTCTGCATTGTTCTGGGTGACAGTCAATTGGGTTGATTCCAAGCTTGCGTAGTGTAGACTACCTGGGAGGCAGCCTCAAGCTCTCTGCAATTCTAGGCAGCAGTACATTATCACTGAGGGTTGAGACTATGTAGTGCAACTCGGCGGAGGTCCAACTGTTGGCGGGTGGCCTGGTCAATAGAGTTTCAGCAAAATTACTAAGTGTGTGAACGTGTGAACTTGTGCACGCATGACCTTGTGAACACACACTCAACATGACTCAATGACAAGACACCTTGAACCAACAAGACAACATGCTCAGTGTGACTGACCAATGGGTGTGAGCGAAGTGCAACACTTGATATAGATAATTGAGCAACCATGACAACACTTGTGTTGCATTGCATACAACTTTGTGTGAGTGCAATAGATGCTTACATTGTGAATAAAACTTGTACACATGAAGACAGGCCATGTACAAATCCAAAACATGACTGCAAGCATGGCATTGTGACCAACATACTAAAAGATGTATGGTGAATGGTCAAGCAAGGAGGGTGAAAAGACTCGACACAAGCTCATGGGATGAGCTCAAGTGTTTTCAAACATCAAGGAAAAAACCAAGGCTCCAAATTTGGATGCAGGCCAAAATTTTGGAGGGTTTTGCAGCCACTACAACAGGACCCCATAGACCTCCTGATCCTTGGGTGGAGTTGCCTATTATTATGGAATTTGATCAATATAGTGAGCACCCTTCGCCACTTGTTGTGGAAGATATTTCCTCTCCAAAAATACCGTTAGTACCTCCTAACGTTGGTCAGAAAATTCATCCTAATATGGAATATGATAAGGTTCTTTTTCCCACTCGGTCCATCACTTTACTTGTTCCATGTGACCCCCTTGATGATGAGTCATCTTCTCAATAAGTCATCTTGGAGGTCATGGATTCACATATTGATCATCATAGGTAGATTATGCCTCTTCCTACCTCTAGTCTCCCCAATTTGGAACATGAAAAGCTCAACAAACAAAATCTTGAATCGACTCGAGGGGCATCTCAGTCGTCCTTGGAAATCCCACACATGGACCGAGTCAAATCTTGGGATTCCACTACCGAAATCACCAATGAATTGTCCAATTCCTTTCCACCTGTTGACGAGCATCTTGTACCCCCTTTATGTCTTGATCCTCCCTTATGTCCTTAGGTTAATTTTGAGAGCATGATTATGTTAGAATGTCCTTGGCATGGTTCACCTTTTTGTGTTGGGCAGTTTGAATTCATTTGGAATTTCCCTAGATTGGTGAGCCATATGGTCCCCTCATCCTCCATGAGTTCGTGTATAGAAACCATTAGCTTGTGCCCAACTATGGGAACACATTAGCGTGACCTACTAGAATATGTTGCACTTGTATATATCAAACCCTTTGTTTGATGTGTGATGAAAGTATTTTTCATTCCTTATTTATGCCAAAAATCCCAAAATATTATAAAACTCAAAAAATCAAAAAATAAATGTCTTGTTTTTATCTCATCCATGTTTATTTATTTCATTATGTGTTTTAACCATGGGTCTAGTATTTTTGGATGGTTTTATAGGATAGGGTGGTGTTTTTATTGCAACATACATGGACCTTAGGTGCATTTATTTGAACCTGGCATATAAGGGTAGGCCACATATCACCATCCTCATTGCATTATTGACTATCAATGCGATATTTTTACCTTAGGTTTGACCCTATCCAGTTGCAACTTTAGCCACTTTTCATTATGCATGTCGTCACTTGGAAGTAGAGCTTACCTGCTCATGGATACCCTAGTTAGCACCTTTTTACAGATTTGTGTCCATGCAATCATTTCTTACTTCTTTTCGGAATTCCTCCTTCTAACCTGCCATGACCTAGAATTCGAGCCACGTGTCCTCTTCTTCATCTCATTTCTAGCTATACCCCAAGAAGATTCCACCACTTTTATCCCTTTTGATTTCCACTTTTTGTCAGCCAATTTTTGCATTTTGAGCCTTGGGTTCTATTTTCCATTGTCGTCATCTTCTTGTTTTATTTGATTTGTGGAAAAACCTGTGAGTAGTTATGAAACCAACGTTTCAAACTAGCTTGGTGAGTCCATCATCAGGGCAATGAGATTTGTGAAAGGGCCTATCGTCTACTTTCACTTGGTGTTTTACCCTTTCTTGGAAGAATCATTGTGATGAGTGGTCCTATTAGCAAGCCTCTTGTCCTCCTTTGATCTGGATTTGAAACTACTTGAAAAAGGTTTGCAAGGTATTCAATTCAATAGTAAACATGTTTAAAACATTCCCATGTCTTGCAGTAAAGAAAAAAATGAAATTTTCAGCTGTTCATGATCCATTCAAGCATAGCATAATTATTTCCTTTTACTGTTTAACACATTAAAATGAATTTTTTCTGCAAAATAAATCAACCACAGATGCAAAAGAAGTTGATGAAGCAGTTCACCCCTCCTGGGCTACATCTGCTGGGTCCAAGGCTCCCAAATGGGTCAGTCCTCGTTTTAATTAAATGCTCAAAATGAAATTAAAGCTAAATAGAAGTCTCTACAGGTGAAATACACTGTAAAATCAGATTCAGAACACATGAATCCTTTAGGATTGACTGCTGGTTCACCTCCAATGGATACCTGCAACCTGAAACAGTTCTCACAATACTGGGCCCTGGTGGCTCGTAGAACTTCCACGGCTCCAAAACCTATGAATATGACCTCTAATGGCTGAAATACCTATTACAATGGCTTCATAACATCCAAAATACCCAAAATCAAAAAACAAATCGTCCAAAATCGCCTTTCCTAGCCAAAGTTATGGCCATTTAATGATAACTGCAAGATTCCCCTAAAAGAACTCCAGCTAACTTTAGTGGAGGCCAATTAGCTCCGCCAAATCTGGGCGTCCGCCAAATTTTGCGCCACCGCCAACAATCCCGCCAACTTCACCTTAACTGCCGGCTAAACTTCTGCATGTGACCACATTTATTAGTTTGGTGGTTTGTCCTTGGATTGTGCGCTGGTGGTTAGGTGTTGGCCCATGGTTCTCGGCCCAAGGTCATATGATATGGGAGGGGCTGGTCCCTTCCCTTTCCCGCCAACGAGAATTTCAAACGTTAAATAGAACCTGTTTCCATTATTATTCAACATTGACTGTTGTGGCCCTATGGTAACGCGTTAACCTTGTTCAATGGAGGTTGGGGGTTCAATCCACAACCCCACCAAATTTTACCATATGCGCCCATTGGTTACGTCACCTGAGCCACATGGTGGCCTCCGGGCTTGCCACGTGGCGTCTGCTGATTGGCCTGCCAAAAGGAATATTTCATGGAATATTCTTTTTTTAATTTTTTTTTGAAAATTCAAAAATTAAGGAGTATTGGGCGATTTTGTTTTTGATGTAACTTTCACATACGGCGACCATTTTTCGAACCGTTTGTGGCACCAGAATTGGGAGGACGAGCTCTATCTAGTTGTTCAGTTTTGAGCCAATTCTAATCACTTTCAATTTTGAGCATTTCACGACACTTGGGATATGAGCCCTTGATCACGCCTCCCCATTGGGAAGCTTTTGGACCCCAAAAGCGTTCAATTACCTGTTAAAGAGGTGAGGGTACAATGCCCTCACTCTATCCACCTCCATCTAGTTTGCCTTGTTTGGTTTGCTGCCTTTGAGACCAACCCGAACATAGTCTACATTGCCCCTCCTTGAAGTGCGTGTCCTTCCGTCAAGGATTGTATCTTCTTTCAGCTCATCTAAGAATTATGGTGAGAAATCTTCTATAGATGGTAGCTGAACAGGGCTTTCATGATCAACGATCAAAGGAGGTTCATACAAACGTAAGTTCTCCACATTAACAACAGAATACATTTGCATGTAGGAAGGCAAATCTAATTGAAAAGCATTATTTCCAACCTTCTTGAGGATTTTGAATGGAACATAACGAATAGGCTTCAACTTTTTACCTTCTCCTTGCATCCTTTCCTTACTAATGTACATCCATACCTCATCCCCTTCTTGAAACTTGTGATCGACTCTATGCTTGTCGTGTCTTTCCTTGTACTTGCCTTGACTCTTCTCAAGCTATTCTTGAATTTGCTGATGTATTTGCTGAATTCTTTCAATGAACGAACGAGCTTTGTCAATCACTATGTCCCTTAATGGCAACATCTTTCTCAAGAATGAAATCAAGAGGTGATTTTGGCAAGTAACCAAAACAAGCTTCAAACGGTGAGGTGTTTGTGTAAGAGTGCTTGGCACAGTTGTAAGCATGCTGTATGTAATGCAAATGTTCATCCCAAAGCTTGGGATGCTTGCTGCAATATCCTCTCAAGAGGTGCACAATGGTTCTGTTCACAACTTTGGTTTTTCCATCTGTTTGCGGATGGAAAGCAGTACTTTTCTTCAACTTTGTGTCCATCATCTCCCATAGGTTGGACCAAAAATTCCCCACAATTCTGGAATTCCTGTCACTAATAATGGAAGTAGGCAAACCAAAGTGAATCCATACATGATGAAAAAATAATTCAGCAGTTTGTTCAGCAGTTATACTTTTCTTACAAGGCATAAGTATACACATTTTGCTGAAATGATCAACTACTACATATAAATAATCATGTTGCTTTCTAGATTTTGGCAAACCTCCTACAAAATCCATAGAGATGCTCTCCCATGGTCTAGAAGGTACCGGAAAATGAGTATACAAGCCAAGCTTCCTATTACTAGGCTTGCTGATAGCACATAATGAACAACCTCTTATGAACCTTGAAACAGAATCTACCATGCAAGGCCAATAGAAATACCTCTGTAGATGTGCAACTGTTTTGCTTACACCAAAATGGCCAGCAATAAGAGAAGAATGAGCTTCTCTAATGACATTTATTCTCTCCCCCTGTGGTATACACAACTTTCCCAAATCAAACAGCAAATTGTTATGCATGTGATAGTCATTTTCCTCTACATGATTCCCTTTACTCAAGCTAGCATACACATCTTTAAAGTCATCATCAGATGCATACTATTCTATGTAACTATCATGTACAATGGAATCATTCTTAAGTAAAGTAACAGCACCAATAATAGGCCTTGAAAGCATATCAGAACTTTATTAAGAGTACCTTTCTTGTACCTTATTACCAAATGGAACTGTTGCAAGAAGCCCATCCATCTGAAGTGTCGTGACTGTTGTAACTTGCTTTGTGATTGCAAGTACTGTAAGGGCTGATGGTCGGTATGTATAACAGTTTCTTTGTCCATCAAATAGTGTTTCCAATTTTTGACGCTTTGTACCAATGCATACAACTCCTTATCATAGGTAGGATAATTTACAACGGCACCATTAAAAGTTTCAGAATGAAAAGCAATAGGCTTACCATGTTGTAGAAGAAATGCACCCATGGCATAATCACTAGCATCAGTTTGTATCTCAAATGGCTTTCTCAAATCCGGTAATGCAAGGACTAGGGCTGAACTAATCTTCTCTTTCAAAGATTCAAAAGCTTTTTGCTGCTTGCCTCCCCATTGGAAAGCATGCTTCACACTTGTCACTGCATGCATAGGAGCTGCTATAGAAGAGAAGTTAGAGGTGAACTTCCTCCAATATTGAGCTGCACCCAAAAAACTTCTTACCTCTGTTATGGATTTGGGAGTAGGCCAATTCACAATAGCCTCTATTTTAGCAAGATAAATCCTCAAAGAACCTCCTCCTACTATGTGTCCCAAATAAACCAAAGAAGTCTTTCCAAATTCACACTTTGACATTTTAAGAAATAACTGATTCTTCTTCAAAACATAAAGTACTTTCCTAACATGCATGACATGATCTTCTCTAGACTTGCTGAAAATCAAGATTTCATCTAAGTAGACAATAACAAAATCATCAAGAAAAGGACGCAAGACATCATCCATTACCCGCATGAAAGTTGCAAGTGCATTGCACAAACCAAACGGCATCACAAGCCATTCAAAGAGTCCTTGTTTGGTTTTAAACGTTGTCTTCCAAATGTCACTTTCTTCAATCCTTACTTGATGATATCCACTGCGCAAAGTCTAACTTAGTGAAATATCAAGCATCTTTCAGCTGGTCTAGCAAATCATCTATCCTTGGGAGTGGGTAACGATTCTTTACCGTTATCTTGTTCAAAGCCCTGAAATCAACACACATACGCCAAGTGCCATCTTTCTTTGGAATCAGTACAATCGGTGACCCACATGGCGAAGTACTTGGGCTTATGAAACCCTTGTCCAACAAGTCCTTGATTTGCTTCTTTATTTCAACATTCTCCATAATATACATGTGGTACATGCCTATGTTTGCAAGAGGACAATCTGGATGCAAATGGATTTCATGCTAAATCTCCCTCTTAGGAGACAAACCTATTGGCTCCTGAAACATCTCATGATATACATCAACTACATCATACAGATCTGATTTAAGTTTTGGATCACAATTTTCAATGACTCATGATTCACATCAACCTTGGGCTTAATCATAAGAAGAACAAAATTCTTACTTGAATTGACCAGCCTTTTTACCTGTCCTGCATTCACCATCGCTATATTTGTCTTCTTGAGATGAGCTCTAACAATGAACTCCTTGCCATCTTTGAAAAGATGATATTTTTTTTCATGGCGATGTAAGATAGCTTTCCTATCAAACAAGTAAGGACTTCCCAAAACAATTCCTGCTATATCAAAAGGTACCACATCAAGTTCAACTGTATTAATAAAATGTGCAGTAATTGCAAAGCGCAATGTGCACTTTCTTGTAAATTGTAAATTTGCATCCTTGCAAATCCATCCAAGTGGATATGGCTTCGAATGTGGAACGGTCTCAAGTTTAAGCTGCTTGACCAAGTCTTCTGATATAAAGTTTGCTTGTGACCCACTATCAAAAAGTGTGTCAATCTTAGTATGTTTTGAAATCACCCTCACATGAAACAGTTCAATTCTTTCTTCCTCATTAGGAGCTTGTACATGATAGTTTGAGGTACTAGTGCTGGTTGGAATTTCCATTTCTTTTCCCTTCAAGTTTTTCAAACCCATGGCTGTAATTTTGCTTTCATCACCTGAATCATCCCCTAAATCTTGTGGAGTAGATGTAGTAGCAGCAATTTTTTGTTTCCCTTTGGATTTGTTAAACTGAGGTCTTTTTTAGGATGTAATTTCCAACAGTTTTTCTCCTCATGGCCTAGTTTAGAACAGTGTTTACAGATCACTTTCTCACTCTCCTGTTTGACAGATGCATTCTTTTTACCCTTTCCCTTGGAGGTTTTCTCTTTGTTTTTCCCCTTGCCGGGCTTGTTTCTACCCTCTTCAAATGTGTTTTTTCCCCTTGCCTCTAAATGGGTAGCTTGGACACAAACCTCATCCAAGCTAGTAGGTTAAACATCAATATGGTGTGTCTAAGGTAGCTATGCAAGCCACCAATATATTTTAGCAAGGTTTCCTAGGTCTGTAAATCTACCCCTAACAAAAGAGCTCTTCTCCTGAATTCTTGGGTGTAGTCTTGGACACTCTGACCCTTAAGTTGTCTAAAATTTTGCCAGTTCATAATGGCTTT